>CM050931.1:12441820-12612097 GCA_027742785.1 Vigna reflexopilosa | reverse complement strand
TATTATCATTATCATTATCATTATCATTATCATTATCATTATCATTATCATTATCATTATTATTATTATTATTATTATTATTATTACTGTAACATCCCAATTATATAAAACGCATATATAATAAAGACGTTCACATGCATAATATGGAAAAGTAGTGAAAGTAAATAGGATTACAGTCATCCTCTAAGTAGCTTCAGAATATAAGCTTAAACTCCAAAAAGATATAAAATATAAGCCGAAATGGGAATTAGTATCCTAGAATTTAAGATCAACTAATAGCATCCTAGGAGACTAGGCAGCAACATTGTCCTCAACTTCCAGAGTTGTCTCCAAAGGAACCTCCTGATAACGGTTGAAAAACCATTATTTTTATGCTTAAAATTGATACCAAAAGCAACCTTTAAGACTTAGAAACTAGATTGAACTCATATTTTTATGTTAGTTTTGTGAATAAGAGAGTTGAAAGTGAATTTAATGGTTTTGTGCAAGATTCCCTTGATTTTGTAGGCTAATTGAATGATTTGAAAGAAGAATTGAAGTACCGAATGATTGTAGTGCTGAAAAGTCAACCAGAAACCAAAAAGTCAACCAGTCAACCAGAATGCTGAAAAACCAACCAAAACGCAGAAAAAGTGTGACCGAGTGGCGCTGAGCGGTAAAATACCGCTGAGCGGCACTTTTCAGGTGCCAAAATCACCGATGAGGGACAAAAACAACAGCTGGGGGCAAAATGGATCATGTGGTATTACCGCTCAACGGTAAAATACCACTGAGCACCATTCTAAGTGGGCTTGGAACGGTTTTCTTTTGTTTTTATGGGCTTGGACTTGTTTTATGTTATTTTTATGCCCTATTTAAGGACTTGCACGTCCTAGGGTTTGTATCTTTGGCTGGGAGGAAGCATAATCACACTTTTCATCCCTTGGGGGTAGATTGGGAGATGGTGACAACTCTCCTCTTCTCTCTCTAGGGTTTTTCTATCTCTTTCATTCTTTCATTATTGTTCATCTAGTTTCACTATGAATATGGTGAACTAAACTTTGTATTGTTGTTGGGAAATCAATGTAGTCTTGTGAAACTCTCATATATGGAATTTGTTTTAACATCTTATTTTAAGACTTATGCTTTCTTTCATCATTAGTTAGGGTTTTTCTTCTTTGCTTAAAGCTTGCTTTGTTTAACTCATTCAATGCCATGATTATTGATTTTGTCGATATGGGAACGTACGGGGAAATAAAGATCTGGGGAATTTCTCCCAATAGCATATTGGTTGCCATTAAGCTTCTGCACTTTAGAATTAATTATTAGGGATGCTAGGAATTGTATGAACTCGTAATTAAGGATAGGCCTTCTTGCAAGGTGATTTAGAGAGTGGCATTAGCAATAGATGAAAAGAATGATGAATTCCTAAAAGTATATGAGAGTGGATAAGATGAAATTGATAACCCCCACAACATACTCATCCATCTAATTCATTAAAGTGTTTGTATTCCTCTTTTCCATTGATCAAATTCATGCATACATGTTTAATTATTGTATTTTGCATTTAAACCCTACAATCAATTGTTAACAAGTCTTAAATAATCAACAAATCATATAGCTAACTAGGCCGTGAGTCCTTTGGGAAAACGATACTTGGTCTTACCTAGTTTTATTACTTGATACGATTCGGTCACACTTGCCGATTGTTAAACAAGTTTGTGGCGCCATTTTTCAGTGTTCATAAATTTGTCATCACCTCCTCGTCAGTTGCTCCCATCCAATAGGATGATCATCGCAAGAGAAACATACACAAACACACAAACAAGCAAGGGTGAGCTAGATAATAAAAATCATGTTATTCAATCACACACGAGATGCAATAGTCACTCAACATAGTACATTGACATCACAAGACTCATTGCTTTATAGACCGACTCATCTAGACCAGAATGATTACCGAGCTATGGCGGGTTATGCACTCGTGGTGGCCTCTACTGGTTTGCAAAGTCGTTGTCAATGGGTTCCACCCTACCACACTCACGAGGTTAGTCCGTTCCGCGCCCTGGAGCATACTGGAAGCCTCCAAGACTAGGACCTCCTGCTACTCCTCACCACATGGATCAATCCTCTCTACTTGAAAATGAAAGACCATTGGAGCATTAGGAAAACCCCCAAGACTAAGCTACCATGTAATCATTCTACACACCACCAGGCATCACCATGTGTTCTCTCCTTGAGGACCATGGAATTACGTTCATGAATTGTACTGACACTTTGAAACTTAACCCAAACATGAACATCTAAATACCATCATATTCTCACAGTGAATTCATACACATCCCACATAAATCACATGATCAAATCATTTTATACATGCCAAACACTTCACACACTAGAATCAATCAAGGGAGTAAAAGAGAAGGCTAGCACCAGAAGAATTCGCACAGCGCATCCTGCTCGCAGGGCGAGACAGAAGGCCCTCGTACAGCGCACACCTCAATTCGCACAGCGAATTAAGTCGCAACACATATCAAACTTCAACCTCTCGCATAGCGCACCCAGGTCGCTATGCAGGAACCCAAATAGAGACCAACCTTCCCAAAGTTCTCGCTATGCGCCTCACTCGCCCTTCGAATTAAATGGGCAGTGATCCCAGACCACCACCAGTCGCATGGCGACAAGATTCGCCATGACGAGTCCATAAACAGTGAGCATCACCCCCTGGAAATTCACACGGTGCACCAGCTCGCACAGCGAATTTCCAAGACAGTGAGCACCCTATACAAGGTCTTGTTATGCGAGACAACTCGCATAGCGACACTGCATAATTGGTAGAATTTATTCTGCATAATCACTCACTCACACTACTCTTTACCATTTCTAGGACTTTTGGCTAACTGCTAAGACCTCCAATCAAATTATTAAGTATAATTATCCTTGCCTAGATGATCCAAATCCTCCCTATCCCTAATCTAAAGTGATTAAATTCAGTTTTTACCTTTTAAAACATCAATCCCTGCGACTTATGGACACAATCTCATTTCAATCATTATCTCAAGACTTACTCAGTTCTCTGACCCCTCACCAGTTCCATTGACTCACCTAAATATCCCAACTGCCCAATTGGTCACCGGAGAAGAATCAGATGTCTGAAGGCATCAGTCTCACCTTCGACGCCAGCACATATGACTAGTCACAACTGACTGGACCAGGCCAGGGCTGCTCTATGATCAGGGATGTGCCAACTCAGGTTTTTAAGATTCTTCTATCCTACCAACACAGTGCTCTCAACCTGTCCCAATTTCCCACTCTACACTATTTCAGTACTTCAATCACACTCCCAATCATAGTGACTAAAATTTCTACCTCAGTTTACTTAGTCCCTTCCAAAATGACCATCCTAACTGTATTAACGCTCTCCACCATATTTAATCACCACCACATGGTTAATCCCAAATTCAGTCACAACATCAATTCATGGTTCACACAACATTCACATACAAGGCAGGGTCATATAACATAATTTACAGTTTCACATAAGAACATGTCAGCACATATCATTCTATACATTCAAACTTAGAAACTCAACTTAAACAGCACAACAGTTCAGATTTCAATACACATACACCTCATACAGTAAAATTAGAAAAGAAATGTCTAGCTCCCCTTACCTGGAAGTCAAACAGTACAGCCAACTAGAATGCCCTAACAGTGCTTTCTCGGCGAAAATCCAAACAGTGACCTACAACCACCTAATTGGTGATGGAAAACAGCTCTTAGAGCTATAATAGATAGAGGATCAAAATGAGCTCCATGCAACCAGTAAAATTGCATGCCCTAATATCAAGAAGAGTGGAGAATTTCACTTACCCGTCCAAATGAAAATCTAATCGGATAGAATGGAAGCCCTCAACTCTGTGAGCGAAAGAATACCACCTATTTGAAATTTAAACGGTGGGAAGTGGTGGAAAGGTAGAGAGAAGTCAGAGCAAGAAGAAGAAAAGTGGAACTGAGTTTTAGAGAGAGAAAGGGAAACTGGAAATTGGTTCAGAGTTGGAAAAATGAGGGAACCCCTCCTAAGGTCATGGTGCCTTTGGCCCTGGCTACCTCAGAAAATAAGGCCCCCTAGCCCATATAATTTTCAGGACCTTACAATTACCATTATTATTATTTCTATTATTATTATTATTATTATTATTATTATTATTATTATTACTAGTATTATTATTATTTTTATTATTTTTATTATTATTATTATTACTATTATTATCATTATTAGTATTATTATTATTATTACTATTAATATTATTATTATTATTATTATTATTAGGTTTAAATGCTTACTTCGTCCCCATGTTAAGAGGTGAAATTTTGTATAGTATCCGGTTTTAAAAATAAAGACATTGGGTCCTTATGTTATGAAAAGTATATGAATAAGGTCCACAAAGAAAGAACAAGTTCAACAAATCATCAAAGAAAAAACTGAACAAGAGAGAGAAAAAATTGGACAACAGAAGAGAGAAGAAAAAAAATACGACCACATCATACATTTTTCATAAAATAGGAACCCAATGTCTTCATTTTTAAAACCAGGTACTGAACAGAAATTCACCTCTTAACATGAGAACGAGGTAAGCATTTAAGCCTTATTATTACTATTATTATTATTGTTATTATTATTAATATTATCATCATCATTATTATTATTACTATCACTATTTTTATTATTATTATTATTACTATAATTATTATTATTACTATTATTGTTATTATTACTATTATTATTATTAGTATTATTATTACTATTACTATTATTGTTATTATTACTATTATTATTATTAGTATTATTATTACTATTACTATTATTATTATTATTATTACTATTACTTTTATTATTATTATTATTATTACTATTATTATTATTATTATTATTATTATTATTATTATCGCACCCTGCACAGATATTCAAACCAACTCAGCAGAGCATACAATGCTTAAAATTATCAGAAACAATTAGCAAACAGAAGGTACTTAAACTAATCAACTCCACTAATCAAATGGTTGTTTCTAGTTGTGTAATTCCCATCAGCCCAATTCTGCACAAGATAAATTTCATTCCAAAATCAGCAGTCCAAACATTGCTAGCAATGACAAATTTAAAAACAGAAACAACTTGATCAAACAGAGGCAATTAAACAACTCCCTTTATTCTCTGGCCTTCACGTGTGCACTTGCTGATCCTGGCAGCTTTCTAGCTCTTAAACTCAAAATATATCAGCTTTGCACACAAAATCACACAAAAGCTAGCAACGCATACAGTGTTAACAATTTCAATTTGTGAGTAAAAGAAGGAACACATTCATATCAATCAAACAGGACAAAATTGGATCCTGACCCTTCCAACGATCACATCAAACAAAGAATAACTTTTTCATGCAATGATAACTTATGCATAAAACTGATCAAACAATAACCTTACTCTATTCAAGAACACTGGACTAAGCTGATCAGATCAATGGACAAAAATTTATGTGAAACAATTCAAAAATTGACAGGTAAAGCAGTGTTGATGCAGAAATAAAGAAGCTCAAACTTGATCAGAACAGTGTTGGCAACTTCCTATCTCATCTAACAAGTTCAACTAGATCTTTTCAAATCAAAAGGCAGCATTCAACAGACTCAATTAATCCATGAAATCAACCATCATTTTCAGAACAGTTATGATACCAGTGATTCAGCAAATAATTTAAAGTTCAAAATGAATGCAAGAGCAGATTAAAATGAATACAATCACAGCTGCTCCAGTTTGATCACTCAAATTCGTTTTCCTGCACAATGAGCAGCCAGCAAATCAATTAAATGAAATCTAAATTCTCTTTCAAAGTGCCAAGGACGTAGGCTAAATCAGCTTTACAAAACTCACAACACTCAGGCTTCTCTTGAGAAACTTAAAGCACACAAATGAAAGGTTTGGAAGGAAAATTCCCCTTGTCAGTTCAAGGCTGGAGAATCTTTCAGACCACCACCTAAGATGCTACCAAGCACACAAACCTTTCTTTCAAATTCTAGAAAGCAAAGTGTAACAGCTTCTCAAACAAGAATGACTAGGCTAAGGCAAAGTCAGAAACCAGAAATAACACAGGATAACCATAAAGCAATGACATGACAACACAACAGATTAATTGCTCTAGACAGACTCTAGATCAGATTATGAAAGCAATGAAAAGATTCAAATTAAGATCAGCAGAATAGATTGCACATGTGATAGACAATACCAGAGTTAGCAATCAAGACAAGCAAGAAACAACTTTGAAGAAAGTGAATACTAAAAAAGAACCTACCAAAGGATCTAGAACAGATTTAAAAACACAAGAAAAACCAAGCAAGTTGAATCAGAATAATAAATCAAACTTCCAATATTGACTCTCGAAACTGTTTGAAGAAAGTGTTCAATAAAATCAGTTCAAATTGCAACACCCTTTACTTCTGATTTTGGAACCTCTATATTGAACTGCAAAGGTCCAATTGCTTTTTACTTGTATATTACACTTTTCACAACTTGTTTTTAAACAAATTCACAGACCATAAGCTCTTGCCACAGTTCAATATGATGTACAAATTCAAACAGATACAAACTTCAGTTATACTAAGTTTTGCTCAAAACAAATACAGCTCGGTGGTTTTGAAAATGAAAAATTCGTTCTAGGTGCAATTACTCAAATCTGACCCTTATAACACCTTGAATATGTCAAATGAACTTGGTTTACACCAAATTAGGGCACACAAATCTCAAGGGTCGTAACTCTCCTTCCTGTTGCGGTAGCCAAGACCCAACACCATCTTCCAATACTGAAAATCCACTAATCACATTACCAGCTTCACTACTGAATTTGGCCACAGATACATTGCATGAACGGCACACGCCCCACCATTGTCCTACACTGTACCCACAATTGCTGCAAACCCATTCAACTTTCTCCTTCGACTTCTTCTTCTTCCCAAAAACAACCCCACCACCACCATCACTACCACCCATCACTCTCCCTCTTTGCTTTCCCTTTCAAAATTCTTCATCAAAATTAGCATTCGAGCCATGAGAGCTGGTTGAATTGGGGTCCTGCGGGGTGTCAATGTCAAAACTTGCACTTACTTTGGGATCTTCCATGCGAAGCAGGAAAGGACAGAAACTAAAACTGGAGTAGGAAAACATTTAGGAACATTAGGGTTTGTGTGAATCTGTGTAAATCTGCAGGGTTTTAGTTCAGAAATCATCCTATCCTATGCAGGTTACAGATTCAAAATTTTCCAGCAATTAAGGAATGTCATCAATTATATTAATTTTGAATAAAAATAGTTATATTTTATTTAATTAAACTTCCATCTAAAAAATTGATATTTTTTCTAATATTCCATTTGGCGGACCAAATAAAGAGGATAGTTATGAAATTTATTTTGTGTAATTTTATTTTTACTATATTTTGTCGTGGGAATTTTATACTTAAGTTATTATTTAAAGTGTTTTCTTTAAAAGGTGTTTTTTCAAAAGTATTTTTCACAATATAATAATAAAAGAATATATGTAAAGTATGAGAAGAAACATACAGAGAAAGAGAAGTAAAATAAGAAAAAATTTAAACATTAAAGAGAAATAAAAATTTAACTCAAACTTTGGATGCTCTTTAAACTAAAACAATTAGTTTAATTATTTTGAATACTAGCTATTCTGATTTAATATTCAATTTTATATATATTTATTCTTTTTGTTAGTTCTTCTATTTTTTATCCTTTTTCAGTTTCCTTCTTTAATTTCTGATTTTTGATCCTTTTTCAGCTTCAAAATTTCTGATTCTTGATAATTTTTAACTTAATATTGTTTTAAAACTCTTGTTTATGTATTTTTCGATCGTTTTAGAGAATCAATATTTCAAAGCTCGTTAATGTAATAGCAACTGTCCATACCATAAAGAGAAAGCCGAAGAAATTGTTGTTGCTCAAGCATATACAGCGGCCTATAATGCTAAAAAATTTCGGTACTGGTAGCTGAAATTGCCCACCTCCACGTAAAGCGGCCATGGAGGAGAACATTGTAAATAAAAAATAGTGTTTTTGGAAAAAGAGAAAAAAAAAATAAGACTCTTTTGTCTCTTTTCTTTTTATGATTTGAGAATTAAACTGTAAAATACTTTTAGAAGACTTGATTGATCCCCTCGTAATCTTTTATAATTAGGATAACCCTTGACATAATATAATGATGATAAATATGATAAATATCCTAACACTCCCCTCAAGCTAGAGCATACAAATTGTATGTACCAAGCTTGGAACAAATAAACTCAATCCGAGGACCCCTTAACGACTTGTTCAATACATCTACGAGTTGATCGTTTGACCCAATAAACTTAGTACATATTTCTTTAGTCAACAACTTTTCACGAACAAAATAACAATCAATTTCTATATGTTTAGTCCTCTCGTGAAACACTGGATTTGATGTAATGTGGAGAGCAGCTTGATTGTCACAATACATCTTCATAGTATGGATGTCACATAATTTAAGCTCTTGAAGGAATTGTTTCGCCCATATAAGTTCACATGTTAGTGATGCCATTGCCCTATACTCGGCTTCAGCGGTTGATCGAGCTACTACATTTTGTTTTTTACTTTTCCATGAAATAATGTTTCCTCCTAGAAAAATACAATATCTTGTAGTAGACTGTCTATCAATAGGTGAACCTGCCCAATCTGCATCACAATACACAAAGACATGAATGCTTCCTTTATCTTCATATAACAATCCTTGCTTGGGAGCCTTCTTTACATACCTTAGAATGCGAATGAGAGCATTCCAATGGTTAACACATTGAGCCTGCATGAACTAGCTAACCACTCTAACTGCAAAGGATAGATCTGGCCTTGTAATAGTGAGGTAAATCAGTTTTTCAACCAGCCTCCTATACCTCTCTGGATCGGAGAATATTTCACCTTTTTTTGTCCTTAATTTCTGGTTTGGTCCATGGGACTGTCTACCGGTCTATAATCAATCATGCATGTTTCTTGTAATATATCAAGAGCATACTTCCTTTGGGAGATTACAACTCTATCTTTTGATTGCGCTACTTCAATGCCTAAGAAGTTTTTGAGACTTCCAAGATCCTTGGTTTGAAAATGTCTACACAAGTACTCTTTTTCCAACAACATCATTTCCTACAATGACAATATCATCAACATATACTATTAAGTAGACACATTTCCCGAGAGAAGAATGATAGTAATTAAAACTGAATGGTATGCTTCATTGCGTTCTAGCCCAAAATTTTGAACAATGGAGCTAAACTTTCCAAACCAAGCACGTGAGGATTGCTTGAGGTCATATAAAGATCGATGAAATTTGCATACCATACCAGACTCCCCCTGAGCAACAAACCCAGAAGGTTGCTCCATATAAACTTATTTCTCAAGATCACCATGTAGGAAGGCATTCTTGATATCCAATTGATGAAGTGGCCAGTGACGAATGACTGCCATGGCAAAGAAGAGGCGAATAATAGTCATATTGGCTACAGGAGAGAAAGTGTCACAACAATCAAGACCATAAACCTGAGTGTAACCTTTTGCAACAAGCCGAGCTTTGAGCCAATCAATTTCATCATCAGGACTGACTTTAACTGCATACACCCATCGACAATCAACTGCCTTTTTGCCCGAGGGAAGGGGCACCAACTCCCAAGTATTACTGTGGTCAAGAGCTTGCATTTCTACAATCATAGCTTGTCGTCATCCAAGAAGATCAAGTGCTTCTTTCACATTCTTGGGTAAAACAACAAAGGACACTGAGGATAAAACAGAAAAATAGGAGGGCGACAATCGATGATAGTTAAGAAAATTATAAATTGGATGAGGGTTTCGAGTGAAACGAGTACCTTTTCTGAGGGCAATAGGCCATGCTGAATCATTTTCAACAGGAGGCGTGGGAGGAGGTGACGAGGGAGAAGAATTTGAAGTAGGAGAAGAATCTGAAGTAGGAGATTCACCATTGTCTTGGGGAGATGGACTATCCATTAGGGCCCTGTGTGGGATGATCTCAGTATTTGGAGAAATGGGTGTAGGAGGATTGTGATCAAGACTTGGAATGACAGAGATAGTGGAGCTATTTGACTCAGCCATTGGAATAGGAAGGACCTGTTGGAGGATAGAAACATCCTGAACAGATGGAGAGAAGTAAGGAGTCTGTTCAAAGAATGTGATATTGAAAAACATGTAATACTTCTTAGTTTAAAGAGAGTAACACCAATATCCTTTTTTAAATCGAGAATATCCTAAGAAGACACATTTGAGAGCGCGAGCGGAGAATTTGTCTAGACCTGAAGACATGTCATGAACAAAACATACACAGCCAAACACTCGGGGAGATGTATGAAAGAGAGGATCATTGGGAAACAAAATGGAGAAAGGAACTTTATTATCAAGAGACGAGGAGGGCGTCCTATTAATAAGATAACATGCAGTTAAGATGGCATCCCCTAGTGATGGACAAGAATATGGGCACCAAGCAAAAGGGTACGGGAAGTTTCAGCCGTTTGGATTGGTGTTGTTGGATGACTGTTGAATGTAGCCGTTCGGAATGGTGTGGTTGGATGGCTGTTGAATGCAGCCGTTCAAAATGGGCTCGTTCCGCTGATGAGTCAATATTTTATTGATTTCACTTAGTTTATCGTACCAGATTTAATCAGGGAATTGTGCTTAAATGTCCAGTATTTCTCCGTTTTTGCTAATTGTGCTTAATTTGACCAAAATTTATTATTTTAATTAATTTGAATTATTTGAGCTAATTATTTTCATTATTAATTGTAGGAAAATTGTTGGATAATATTTGGGACATTTTGGAGGTCAAAAGAAAATGTAACATCAATTTTGTTTAAACTAAAAGGCAAAGAGGAGGTGGAGATTAAATTATATCTTGGGCTTTGGTGGACAAATTTGTAAGCACCAAAATATGATGTCACAAACTTGTTTCACAATCGGCAAGTATGACCGAATCGTTCAAGTAATAAACTTGGTAAGACCAAGTATCGTTCTTCCCAAAGGACTCACGACCTAGTTTAGTTATGTGATTTGTTGATTAGCTAAGACTTACAAACAAAATAATTGGATTTTAATATGCAAGACGAAAAATAAACATGTATGCATGAAGTTTGATCAATGGCAAAGACAAAAGATAAACACTTTCAATGGAATATATGAATATGTTGTTGGGGGTCAATTTCATCTCATCCACTCTCATACATTTTAGGAATTCA
Organism: Vigna reflexopilosa; assembly: GCA_027742785.1. Lineage (NCBI taxonomy): Eukaryota > Viridiplantae > Streptophyta > Magnoliopsida > Fabales > Fabaceae > Vigna > Vigna reflexopilosa. The sequence continues at coordinate 12,600,818 of CM050931.1, read as the reverse complement.
ACATTCAAATCATCATTGTTAATGTCACTCTCTAAAGTACCATTCTAGATGGCTTCTCCCTAATCACGAGTTCATACAATTCCTAGCATTCCTAATGATTAGTTCATAAGCGCAGGAGCTTAACGACAACCAATATAATATTGGGAGAAATTCCCCGGATCTAGACTTCCCCGTACGTGCCCGTATCGACAAAACCAATAATCATGCATTAGAATGAGTTAAACAATGCAAGCATTAAGCAAAGAGGAAAAGCCCTAACTAATGATGAAAGAAAGCATATATCTTAATTCAAAGATGCAAGCATAACTTCCATATATGAGAGCTTCAAGAGATTACATTGATTCCCCAACAAACATACAAGGTTTAGTTCACCATATTCATGGTGAACCTAGATGAATTATAATGAAAGAATGAAAGAGATAGAAAAACCCGAGAAAGAGAAGAGGAGAGCTGTCACCATCTCCCAATCTACCCCCAAGGGGTGAAAAAGAGAGTGTTTGCTTCGTCTCTGCCAAAGATACTAACTCTAGGACGTGCAAGTCCTTATATACTATTCTAGAATTACAAAAGATTACAAAAGCCCAAGTCCATAAAAGTGCCGCTCAGCGGTAAATACCGCTCAGCGGTGGTTGCGTGACTCGTTTCTTCCCCTCAGCGGCCATTTTGCCCCTCAGCGTGACTCCCGCAACCTCCTGAGTGCCGCTCAGCGGTAAATTGCCGCTGAGCGGTGCCTTCGGCTTCTACTTTTGCACTCTTTCTTGTCTTTTCTAATGTCATCTCTCTCCTTCTTCACTTCTTTCACCAAATTCACCTCAAAACCTGCACAAAAACACTTAAATCAAGCATAAACCTGTCCAGCTCTCTTATTTCTGAAAATATGGATAAAAGGCATGATTTCAAGCTAGTTTCTAAGTGTAAAGGTTGCTTTTAGTATCAATTTTAAGCATGAAAATAACAGTTTTTCAACTGTTATCACAACCCCAAACTTAGAACTTTGCTTGTCCTCAAGCAAACAAAATGTAACTCCATCTCCAACCAATTCATATGATGGTTCACTCATTCAAAATTCTCTTTTCAAGATAAGTAACAACTTCACTCAAACTTATGACCAAAAGTTCAATTAAGATGTGCACATGCTTTAGTGTTTGACAAAGTCATCTAGATTCCAACAAATGCTATTTTTCATGAATGATCAATCAATTAAGCATGGATGTTCATGTACTTATGGAATATTTCCTCACTAGGTAAAGTGTTTCACTCAACACACAAGTGTATAAGAGGTAAAGTGTTTCACTCATTCACTCTACTATCACAATGTCACATGAATCAACTTTGCCTTTCATTTTACCACAATCAAAAACATTCACAAGCATGCATCATCACAAGGACTTTTCAATGGCTTATAACGTGGCTGGGCTAACAAGAAAATTGGTTTTTCTGGATCACAAAATCCTTGAGTTAAGAGAATCATAACAACACAATCATCTTATTCATTCCCAACTTGCCTTTTTGCTTTTGCATTTGCATTTGCATTGAGCCTTACTTCTTTTTCTTTTCTTTTCTTTTTCTTATTCTTTTCATATTCTTACTTTTTAGCTCTTAGCTCAATGCTTTTCCTTTTTCATGTTTCCCCAACAATCCCAAACTTGAACATTTAACAATACCACATAAGATCTTCTACTTAACTCAAGGTAAAGATTTTCAATCAAGGGTGTTCAGTGTATGTTCAAGGCTTTGGGTTCAAAGGATAGAACACAAAGTGTTCTCTTTTAGTAGGCTAACTTTATGAATTTGGCCAATAAAAAGGGTTTTAAAAACACGGCCTTGATCTCATGATGCAAAACAAGCAATTGATTCAATCATAGAAAACCTGGGCAAAATCATTCATGCTTTCAAAGTAATAGCATTCAATAATAACAACTCTGGAGCTCAAAACCTCACATATAAGCTCATTCACATTTGACATACACATCCTGCTTAATTTCACAATCACAATCATGATATCATGCATTTGTTCACAAAGCTTGTGAATCACCTGTATAAGCATTTAATGTGCACATCATCTCAACATCAATCAGTCAGTAAGCATCATCAAGCATTACTCATCAAACAATCACAGTTAATAGCAAACCATCATAATAAACCAGATGTTCAATAAAGTACATCAAACCCTAATCTAAAAACAAAAACAAATAAGTTCAGAAAACTTAAACCACAAAAGCATAATCATATGATAGCATTCATCAGTAAATGCTATCTCAGCTCCTCATCAGTCTGAGCTGTCCTCTGTATCTTCCTCTTCCTCTTCATCTTCATCATCATCAAATGCATCATCCTCCTCAGCTTCATCTTCTTCCATATCTCTTGCTGAAGCTTCAGCTGCTCCAGCTCCTCCATGTACTGGTTCTTCTGGCCACGCTACCACATTATGGAATTCATCCATAGTCCACCTGTGGGCTGGAGGTGTATCATACATCCCCACTATCATTTCAGCAGTGGCCACCTGCCCTCTGTGGATGGACTGCAACTGAGCACCTATAAGAGACATATACATGTCCCTCATCTAGAATGGTTCTGCTTCATGTGTATCAGCAGATGTCTGGCTCTGTGCTGGTCCTCTCTCTCTACGAGCTCGGCGTGGTGGAACTGGCTGAGCTACATCCTCACCTCCACAGTACTGTCTGTAATAGGCCTCATCAATAGCTTTTCTTGGCCTCTCAAATGGTGGAGCGGAAGCGTCCACCCCAGCTAGTTTGCAAAGGTGAGTGATCAAAGAAGGATGTCCTAGTGGTGCTTTGTTGTTTGAGGTATTAGCGCACACACTAATTTCATCAGCTATCACCTGCCCAACATTAAAATTTAAGTTCCTGATAGCACAGTAGATGAATAGTGCCCTGCTGAGAGTAATATCTGACACATGTGAACATGGCTGAATGTTGGCATGAGAAAACGCCATCCAATACTTTGCAAGAGGAGTCAAATCTGTCCTCCTAATGTTAACCACTACGCCAGATCTATTCCTTTGGAAGTGTCCTCCAGGTATACACAACACTCTCTCCACATCCTCAAAATCAGTACCTTCCTCCATGCTAAGAGCAAACTGGCATTGCTCACCAGCCCACACAGTATCCAGGAAGTTGTTGATAGAATCAGGATCATACCTAATAGCATGGCCTCTGACATATCCCAAATAATTCTCAGCTGGATAGTCACCAATCTTCTTTGCATTGGTGTAGAATTCCTTCACCACAGCTATGTTGGCAGGTGCTGGATAAGTGGCTAGCTTTCCCCAATCATTCCCTAACACTTGCTCTCCAAATTGCGGAGCAAAGTTAGGTATCATTCCAACCTTTCTCTCCATTAGAAGTCTCCTGTCCTGAACCTCCCTAAAGTGCTTCTCATGTTTCCTAGAGAGGAACCTGCTAGAGTGGGGTTGCTCTGGTTCCTTTTCCTTCCTCTTGGTTGCCATGGTTTTCAATCTCTTTCCTGAAGAGGATGCCATTCCTGCATTCAGACATAAATACAAAACCACAGAACATGATGTTAATCATTAGTATAACACAGAACACAACTCCTTTCGAAGCTAAACCAGCGCTGAGGGCCAGAATTTCCCCTCAGCGCCACCAGTGCCACATACCAACACGCAACAAACCAGAAAAATCAAATCTGGCAGAGTGCCGCTCAGCGGTAACTGCCGCTCAGCGGTGATCTGCAGATTTTTGAAAATCTCGTTTTAAAATTGTCCTAACTCCACCCAAATGCAATTTTCAGTTTTCCAGTTCATAATCATGCAGTTTAATCGGTTCAAACATCAAATATATAATCAAATCATGCATAGAAATCAAAACCCCTAAATATTCATGCTTTGACAATCACATTCAAATTCAAGAACCCTAGAATGAACAAAATGCATTTTACTTACTTGGGTGGAGATGCTAGATGCTATGAGAATGCTTCCAAACTAGATTGCTCTCTTCCAACCCCAAACTTTGATGGCACACTAGTGAAAAAGTGAGTGAAAGAGAGATTTTCTAAAGAGGGAAGAGTGAAAAGATGTGGAAAACCTAAGAGAAGATGTGTGGAAGTGTTTGTGCAAAGAAGAGCTTGAAAGAATGAAAAATTGCGCAGCTTAGGGTTTAAAAATACCCTAATGGGCTCGGGTTCCGCTAAGGGGAACTTAAGCCCAACTGCGATAGTACCGCTCAGCGGTAATTGCCGCTCAGCGGCACTTTCGTGAAGTGCTCCTCTCCTTCTTTTCTTAACCTACGTGCCTTCCCTACATGCCCCTCATGGGTTCCCTACAATTCAATGTTAAAAATGCTTATGCAAATCCTAACTAAAATAAAACAAACAGAAACAATCAATCAACTGGGTTGCCTCCCAGGTAGCGCTTGTTTAACGTCACGAGCCTGACCCAAAATCCACCAACACCCATCAGTAGGTGTTTCAAACTTACCAGCACCCATCAGTAGGTGCAAAATTTTCTCACCAACACCCATCAGTAGGTGTTACAAACCTAGTATCCTTCAGTAGATACTTAACCACCTAGCATCCTTCAGTAGATGCTAGATTCAACAAAATAATGTCCAGAATAATGTTCACAGATTAAAAGTTACAAAACCAAAACAAATCAAAAGTTTGTAAATCCACTGGGTTGCCTCCCAGCAAGCGCTCCTTTAACGTCATTAGCTTGACCCTGTTAAAGCTCATGTTCCATCTTCTTTATAGTTGATGTAGTCCTTCCACCAACCTTTCAACTGCTTCCTTTGGACTGTTTTGGATCCTCTAGAATATGGAGACTCTATCTCTATCATCTCCTTCTCTTTAAAGCCTTTTATAACCCACAACTTGTTCTTGAGTCTTACAGGTGTGCCAAGTTGGAGTCTTATTTTCTTCCAGTCTCTAGGAACTTCTTCTCCTTTTCCAATCTCTTCTACCTTGGGTACCTGAAAAAACAAACAATGGTTATCTAAAACTTCAAGATTTTCATCCTTACCTCTAGTCATGGGTGCATCTCGAAATGCAGCTTTGTAACTAGCCTCTTCCTCCTCTGCTTGTTTTTCATCTTTGAAGACATCCACCACCACTCTCTCCTCTCTGTCTTGGAGAACCACTATACCTTCATTCACATCTATGATAGCCCTGGCCGTTTTCATAAACGGTCTTCCAAGTATAAAAGGTATCTTCTCGGTTTCCATCTTCATCACCACAAAGTCTGCCAAGAACTGAAGTTTGCCCACACAAACTACAATGTCTTCTGCAATCCCACATGGCTCTTTTGAAGATCCATCGGCCATTACTAAATTAACCTTTACAGGTTTCATTTTAACTTTGCCAATTTGCTCCAATAGAGAATAAGGCATCAAGTTAACACTTGATCCTAAATCAAGGAGAGCTTTCTTTACCTTTTTCTTCCCTATAATGCAAGGGATAGAAAAACTACCTGGATCTGCTGCTTTTGGTGGGAATGACTCTTTCTTAACAGTTATACACTTTTCTTCCTCATCATCTCTACGTCTTCTTTTTGTAGAGGTTCCTTCATCAGATTTTGTATAAACTGCTATTTTCTGTAGAATTTGTTCCCAAGGTGCTTCATTATCAACCATTCTGAATAAATCTGTGAAGTCCATTGGTTTCTCTTGATTTGTTGGGAAAAGAAAAGTGTTTCTTCTTTCTACTTCTCTTCTCTCTTCTGTTTCTTCTTCTTCTAACTCAATTATCTCTTCATTCACACTCTTGACTACTTTGCACTCTTCTCTGGGGTTAACCTCAGTATTAGCCCCAAAATTTCTGTTTGGCCTTTCTTCCAATTGCTTGGTAATCTGACCCATTTGAATCTCCCAATTCTTTATAGCAGCTTCAGTGCTCTTTTGAGAGGATTCAGTTTTCTGTATGAATTGCTGAAGAGTTTCTTCCAACCTTGTTGATCTTTCATTAAGCATAGCTAACTGTTGCCACAAGGTTGGTTGCTGCTGCTGCTTATTATATTGATTAGCCTGCCCAGTTTGTCCTTGGCCAATGCTTGGATGTGGTTTCCATCCTTGATTATAATTTCCTTGACGGTATGGAAACTGATTAGCCATGAAATTAACATCTTCCACGGCTTCCACTGGAAAAGCACACTGGCCATTGATGTGATCACCTCCACATAATTCGCACAACTGGGTTTGTATCTGTGCAGCAGATTTCAACTCTTTAGGTAATTGAGCCAAAGTTTTAGTCAGAGTTTCTAACTGTTGAGTTAGAATCTTATTCTGGGCTAGCAAGGCATCATGTGTTTGCAATTGAAGAACCCCTTTTTGTTGCATAGGAGTTCCTCTTTCACTGTGCAGCTCATTATCACTTGTAGCCATGTTTTCAATTATTTCAGTTGCTTCCTCTGGAGTTTTCCATTTGATATTGCCTCCAGCTGAGGCGTCCAGCATCATCTTGGTTTGTGAACCAAGCCCTCCAAGGAAAGTTAAGACTACTTCTTGATCTTCAAAGCCATGCGTGGGAGTTTTACGTAACAAGCTTTTATACCTGTCCCATGCATGCCCCAGTGATTCTTCCATGCCCTGCTTGAATGAAGAAATCTCTTGCTTGCCCTTAGTCACCTTAGATTGTGGGAAGTATTTATTTAAAAATTTTGTAACCACTGCTTCCCACTCTGTGAAACTTTCTTCTGGAAAAGAGTTCAACCAAAGCTTAGCATTGCCTCCCAATGAGAAAGGAAACAAGCTAAGTTTGATAGCTTCATCTGGCACCCCATTAATTTTGACCGTGTTGCAGATCTCATTAAAGGTAGTAAGGTGCTCATATGGGCTTTCGTGAGATAACCCATTAAATTGATTACTCTTCACCAATTGAATTAATGCTGGCTTGACCTCCATGTTGGCTGCATTGACTCTAGGTCTAGCTATGCTGTTGAAGTGCTGAGGTCCAGCAAGATTAGTGTAATCTGCAAGAGTTCTTCTAGCATTATTATTGTTCTCCATACTCCCTGTGCTATAAACAACACCTTGTGGTGATGATTGTAGGAGAGTTTCTGGAGAAGGGAAAAGTTCTCTAGACGTTCTGATTCTTCTCCTCCTTCTACTCTCGTCTAGACCTTCAAGAAGTGGTTCTGTTGTTTTCTTACTTCTAGTTCGAATTGCTTCCTGCATACACAAGAAAACAAAACCCTAGAAAAGATTTGTTAGCACAAAAAGATATAGAAGAAAAGATATATTCAGAAGATAAAAAGATTTAGAAGATAGAATCAAATAAGATAGAATCAAATAAAACCTAATCTAAAAAAAATAAAATCTTACCTAATCTAAAAGATAAAATAAAATAAAATCTAATCTAATCTAAAAAAAATAAAATAAAATAAAATCTAACCTAACCTAAAAGATAAAATAAAATCAAATAAAATAAAATCTAATCTAATAAAATAAAATCTAATCTAATCTAAAAAGATAAAACGATAGAATAAAATAAAAACAGAAAAATAAAAACAGAAATTCAAAATTAAAGTCAAAGATAATCAATAATCACACAAATTAACCAGTTAAACCACGAGTCTCCGGCAGCGGCGCCAAAAACTTGATGGACAAATTTGTAAGCACCAAAATATGATGTCACAAACTTGTTTCACAATCGGCAAGTATGACCGAATCGTTCAAGTAATAAACTTGGTAAGACCAAGTATCGTTCTTCCCAAAGGACTCACGGCCTAGTTTAGTTATGTGATTTGTTGATTAGCTAAGACTTACAAACAAAATAATTGGATTTTAATATGCAAGACGAAAAATAAACATGTATGCATGAAGTTTGATCAATGGCAAAGACAAGATAAACACTTTCAATGGAATATATGAATATGTTGTTGGGGGTCAATTTCATCTCATCCACTCTCATACATTTTAGGAATTCAACATTCAAATCATCATTGTTAATGCCACTCTCTAAAGTACCATTCTAGATGGCTTCTCCCTAATCACGAGTTCATACAATTCCTAGCATTCCTAATGATTAGTTCATAAGCGCATGAGCTTAACGACAACCAATATAATATTGGGAGAAATTCCCCGGATCTAGACTTCCCCGTACGTGCCCGTATCGACAAAACCAATAATCATGCATTAGAATGAGTTAAACAATGCAAGCATTAAGCAAAGAGGAAAAACCCTAACTAATGATGAAAGAAAGCATATATCTTAATTCAAAGATGCAAGCATAACTTCCATATATGAGAGCTTCAAGAGATTACATTGATTCCCCAACAAACATACAAGGTTTAGTTCACCATATTCATGGTGAACCTAGATGAATTATAATGAAAGAATGAAAGAGATAGAAAAACCCGAGAAAGAGAAGAGGAGAGCTGTCACCATCTCCCAATCTACCCCCAAGGGGTGAAAAAGAGAGTGTTTGCTTCGTCTTTGCCAAAGATACTAACTCTAGGACGTGCAAGTCCTTATATACTATTCTAGAATTACAAAAGATTACAAAAGCCCAAGTCCATAAAAGTGCCGCTCAGCGGTAAATACCGCTCAGCGGTGGTTGCGTGACTCGTTTCTTCCCCTCAGCGGCCATTTTGCCCCTCAGCGTGACTCCCGCAACCTCCTGAGTGCCGCTCAGCGGTAAATTGCCGCTGAGCGGTGCCTTCGGCTTCTACTTTTGCACTCTTTCTTGTCTTTTCTAATGTCATCTCTCTCCTTCTTCACTTCTTTCACCAAATTCACCTCAAAACCTGCACAAAAACACTTAAATCAAGCATAAACCTGTCCAGCTCTCTTATTTCTGAAAATATGGATAAAAGGCATGATTTCAAGCTAGTTTCTAAGTGTAAAGGTTGCTTTTAGTATCAATTTTAAGCATGAAAATAACAGTTTTTCAACTGTTATCAGGCTTGCACGTGGCTTTTGGTCCAGTAGCTTGGATTTGAGCAGGTGTGTTTTTGAGAGAATGGGAGCTGCAGCAAAAGGAGACAGCAGGCCTTCCATTGTTGTCCAGCGTTGATTAGCACAACAACGTCCAACATGGCTTGCACCCATTTAATTCTTCATCCAACAGTCAACACCTGAAGGAAGGAGGCTTCATTTTCCAGCAAAGCACACGGCCCAAGGCGGAACTGAAGTGGAGTCCAGCAGAGCGTCCAACATGTGGTAGCAGCTGGTCCAAAGAAGTGGAGGTGCACACCGAGAGAAGCACGGCCCAACATATTTCTTCATGGTCCAGCAGCCACGTTGAGGAGAGAATTCCACGGTCCAGCAGCACAGCAGCAACACACAGAGGGCTTCACGATCCAACAGAGGGTAGCGCCCAGCTTGAACAAGGTAGAAGCAGCAGCACAGGGGTGTATCCAACAAGGGCTTCACGGGAAGAAGCCTTCAGGCAGCAGCAAGCCATGAGCACGTGGCACCCAACCCATACGCAGTACTTGAAGCATCCAGCAGCACACGGGCCAAGCAGGAGAAGACCTTCACGCACAGAAGAGCAATGCTACGCCCACGGAGAGGTGCAGAAGGCAATTGGTCCATGGTGTTTGGGTTTAAAAAAATATGTAGGTCCAGGAGGATGGAGGGTTTTTCGAGAGAGGAGAGGGAGAGTGGTGTCTCGGCCTGGAGTTGTTCCAGCCGCCACCCACACAGAACGGGAACTGGGAAACGTTTTTTTTTGGGAATGAAAGCTGGTGCACACTGTTCGGCGGAGGAGTAAATTTTATAACAATGTGGTGATTCATTTGGTCATTGATCTTTGCTGGAGAAAAGTTGCACGTTTACGGCACAGGATTCACTTTCTTTCTTTAATCTTTTGGAAGCAGGTTAAGTTACTCTAGAGGTGCAGCGGGTTACATCCAGCAGCGTGACACAGTGTGCTACAGGGTTTCCTTTTTCTTTTCACTTTATTCACGTTGGAACCAAATGGCATTTTCTTATATTTTACATTTGGAAAACATTCAGTTTTAAATGCAGCTAATGTTTTAAGTCATTTTAACTGATTTGTTAATTGTGTTTCTTTTTATTATTTTAATGTTCATTATCACTTGTATGCAAATTCGGTGCTTCCTATGTCATGCTACCACTTAAGCTTATATTCACCATGTTGTTTCTATGCCTCAATTGCCTTAATTGGAATGCGGGTATATTTAAATGTTGTTAGTTTCTTTTCTTTAGTGACTTATTTTTTTGTTTGTATTTAATTTTAATCTTCACTTTAATGTTGTCTATTTTGGTCGGTTGTGATATTTTAGTTGTAATGTTAATTTAAGTTAGTTGGGTGATTCGTCTTTGATTTGGATCAGAGTAGTGTGTCTGTGATTGAAAGTATGTAATTGAATTAGTGACCAATCGTATTAATTCTTCGATTCCTTCCGTGTTTACATTCGCATTTTAATTTAGTTTAATTGCATTCACAAACTTTTCTACCAACCCCCCCACTACGTGTTTGACCTAAGCCTCGAACCACATTTGGTCCTTGAGAGACGACCTAGGAGTCACTTCCTAGCACTATACTTCATTCTTTTATGCAATCAATTTTTGTGTGAGGTGCGACCCTCTCAACATCCGCCCTTAGTGCCACAATCTCCTCTTAGTGTTTCCATACATATCTCTGATCTGTTCCCTGGGGCTCTGTTGCTCCTCCGTGTTTCTCGTCATCATCATTGGGTTTCTTCAGCTTGCTCTCGGCCCCACGGTAGGCGCCAAAATGTTTTTGTATGAATTTACGGGACCGAGAGACTAACCGTTTCCGACGCGTCTTCCTTGCCTTTGGCTGCCTGGAATACTTGAATTGTCTGTCCTCTTTTAATCTGGGTCGCCTACTCCCTTGCAACCGCTCGGTCTCCTGATGCTAACCGTTCGGTCTTTGGCGTCGACTGATCGATCTCCTTCTTGGTGGAGAGGGGAGGTACCTGCAAAAGGTTCTCTGACACTCAAGTTAGGCGTGTGGTGGAAGAGCTTTAGCTCTTTGATTGAATACCCAGTGAAGAATTATCACTATGTGAGTATTTTAGTGATGGACGAACGCCCGAGGAGAAATCGATTGAAGTTGTACGAGCACGAATCTGACCTCCTCGAAGCTTCTCCGATGAAGAAGGATGCAGCGGAATGTTGAGGAACTCGAAATCGAAGAATGACTTGAAGGAAAACTACAGTCGAGCTCTAATCGGACCAAACTCTAGACTGACCGATGGAACCCTAGAAAAGGGGAAAACCAAAATGAACCGATTAATCGGTTCAAAATGAAGATTGAATGTGGAAAAGGGTTAGATCGAAGTAAAGGAGGGTTTCAATCGGCAAAATGGAGGAAAATGGTCTAAGAAGGAAGAAATCCTAATGTGTGGCTGGAGATCGAAAAAGAAGAATGAAGATGTGGTTCTGTGATGAAGAAGAAGGTGAATATGTAGATCTGTGAAGAGGATAACCTGATTGGAAGTGTGGAGAAGCGAGAAGAGGCTTGAGCGAAATGAAGCCTCAGGATAATGAAGACGTGGATGTTGATGATGCGGATTTGAGAGAAAGATGTACTGGCAGCTGACGCGTGCCAGATGTGGCAATGGAGAAGAGGCAGCGTGGAGGAGAGGCAGCACCGTGGAAAATGGAAAATGAGAGTGAGAAAGGTGCTTGGAAGGTGGCTAGAGGAAGTCTTTGGACTCTCTAGCCTCACTTTCAAAGAGAGAATAATTTCTCATTTCAGAAAATTCAATTCTCATTTATCTTAAAAGTACCAATACAATAGAGGAGTTGGGTATTTATATTAACCCATGCTCCTTAAGAGCTAAACTATAAAAGATAAAAATACAAAAGGAAGACTAAGTCAAGTAGGATTCCATCATGCCCTCCCTCTTAAGAAAAGATTTGTCCTCAAATCTGGCAATCGCCTTATGAATAAGCTCCACACAATCTTTGGGAGCATGGCCATCTTGGAGTGGCCTTATTCTTTTAGATCTAGTTTTCTTCCTCCTGGATCAAACACGAATCTGCAATACACATCAAATATATCTTCTGTTAATATCAATCCAAGAAAGAATTTTTCTTTAAAAACAAGAGAATAAGAACTTCTAATACTTTGATTAGTAATCTTTGAAAATTTTAGAAGTCCAAATTCAATTTTATCTTGAGTTAATTGTTTTCTTAAAGATAAAAATAACTCAAGATTTGAATTGTCATATTCTGAAAATGTTTTCATGACAATTGGTTTGAAAGAGAAGTCAAAAATTGAAAAGTAATCAATTATTGGAAAAGAAGTAAAGATTTGGAAACCTTCCCTTTTAGGTTCCACATTCTTTGAAAGAATAGGATTTGTCATCAGTAACAATTTCTCCTTTTTTTTCTTCTCTTTTTCTTGCCTTTCTTTCTTTTCTTCTTCTTTTCTCTCTTCTCTTCTTAATTCCTCTCTTCTTCTCTTTTCTCTTTTCTCTATTTCTTCTCTTCTTAATTCCTCTCTACTTCTCTCTTCTCTTTTCTCTATTTCTTCTCTCTCTCTCTTCTCTTCTTCTTTCCTTTCTTCCTTTTCTTTTCTCTCAATCTCTCTTTCTCTTTTCTTATCCTTGATCTCCTTTAGTCTTGCCCCAAATTCTAATTCTCTACGAAGAAACCCATGATCCTTTAAACTCTCAAGAAAAAGTTTTCCATCATCAATGCAATCCTTAATTAATTCTAGGTTTCTTTTAATGCTTGAAGGCACAAACTTTCTTCTCATGCAAGCTTTTAAATCATGCCAATCACATATGGAAGACTTCCTACCTTTCCTAACATGATATTGTCTTTCATCCCACCACTCACTTGCATTTTCTTCTAACTTAGAGAGATATATGCTAAGGACATAATATTCACTCTCTTCATAAAACCAAGGATTTATTTTATCAATTTCTTTCTCCCAAGCTAGGTATGTTAATGCACCTATGTCTTTACCAAATGATGGAAGATTCCTAGCTTGTTTAAACATTTCATCAACTTTATCTAACCTAGAAGACCTATATGAACCATAAGAAGACATCTTTGTTTTTAAAAGTTTTCTTAATCTAAAGGGTTCAAAAATTTCACTTAGACAAGTCCCAGGTAAGAGAGGTGAGCTAAAGAGCTGCTTAAGTACCAAGTCTTGCCTTGCCAGAAATGTCTTAGGCTACTAACTAATTACCCCTTAAACTAAAATCACCTTTAGAAACAAAGTACACAACTCAAACAATTAAGCACAAATAAAAGACTAGACTCTCGGACTCTAATGTGAAAAGGCTTAGAGTTTAATCCCTTTTAGCCTAGTCAACCCTAAACGTGAACACAAAAATCAAAGAAACAAAAACACTAAAGAAACCAGCGGACTCTAATGACCCCTACGAGATACACAAATTAAGTCAATATTAAAGTCTACTCCTATGGTGAAGCTTGTAGCTTTGGCTAACAAGACACATTCACCTGTCTAGCTATGCTAAAAAAACATCAAAGCAATCAATAAAAGTTACCAAGAGTTTGAAAGAGCACCAAGGACTCTTCCAAAGAACTTGGACTTTATAAAAGGCCCTTTTACAAAACAAAAGCTAAAGCTAACAGTGGCTAACACAAACCTATTACAAACAAAATTGAAACTAAAAGAAAACTATAGCCTATCAACCTATTACACATCAAATGAAACAAAAGAAATACAAAACATGCCCCCTGCCACGGTCCTGTCCACTTCATTCAGCTTTGTTGTTCCACTTTGTGCTTCTGGAATCTTCTCTCTTGAATCTGATTCACCACTCCTGCAAAATAGTTTGCTTCTTGACAGCTTCTGGAATCAATACTTTGGAATCTCCTGGCCAGTATAATCCTACAATCACAATTCACAATTGTAATCAATGTACCTTATCTACACACAGATATCAAGAGGATTAACTTCACACAATATAAAAAATTCTTCCCTTTTTTTCCTAGTCTCGTACACTTGATGCAGCTATATAAATTTCTTTTGCTCTCAAATGACAAACTGCAATCAAATATTCCCACTCAATTCAGCAAAGCAACCATAAATGCTATCACCAGCTAAGACAGAAACACTTAAACAGTCAAGAGGTAAGAAAGTTAAGCAACTCCCCTAATTACAAGACTGCTTTTAACTATGTAATTCCAACTAAAATCCCAAATAGATCAGCTCTGCACACTAAAATTTCACACCAAATTTCAGCAAGGTACAAATGGAAATGGATATTAAACCAGATGCAAATAGGTGTAAATCAAAGCTGATTAAACAACCATCCAGACTAATCAAAACCTGACCAATCCAATGCAATGCAGAATCAATTCCAATTCAGAGTCAGATTCAGATTGGCTAATCCTAGTGTACAAAAATTATCATACCATATCAACTTCCAAATAATGCTAAGCAATACAAGCTATAACAGGATTAGTTCAACCAAAACAAATGCAATTTAAGGTGAAAGAAACTCCCTTCAGTTCAGATGGCTGCTACTGGTTGCTCAATTAAACTCCAGATAGCTCCATTTATTCTCTGGCTTTCACTGTGTGCAATTGTTGTGTTGCTTCTAAAAACTCCTATCCCACGTAATGCTGCAGTTTATCTATATACACCAAGATCCCAGAGAAAGAAAAGAATTAGTATTTATAACAGCATAGTTCAGATTGGATTATTATCAACACAGAAAAACAAATCCCAGCCCTAATCTAGACTTTCTCCCTGCATTGGTGTTTTTGAAACCTTAAAGGATTATTGCAACTTCCAAACAACAATTACAACATCCAATTTATTAGCCAGAATTGAATCAAAGAAATAGTTTGCCTACATTAAATATGCTAAGCCAACAATAACACTAGACCAGCACTATCACTTAATGTATGGATGTCCAAACTTGCTAAACCAAATTCAATTTTCAGGAACAGTTAAACCATATGATATCCAAGCATAATATTCAATCAAATATGGTTAACTATTTCTAATCAGGCACAAATATAGCACGAAACTACACAACAGAATGAAAAAAAAACTCCCTATTCAACTTGGTGTAGTTTATGAAGGTAGCAAAGCTCCTTTTTCTCCACTGTAGGTATTCTTGTGTTAGACTTCCCACACGTGCAAACTGCTTTTGAACAGTATTAATCAGAACAAAATCTGCACAACTAAATGGTCAGCACATTGCAAGTTCAGAAGTTATTTCAACACTTAAACAAGAACACACTCTCAACAAGAAATTTGGCTCTTAGATGCAGCCACACAAAACTCACAAAAATCAGTCTCTCTTAAAGCTTAAAGCACTCAAAATGGAAAGGTTTGGAAGGAAATTCTCCCTTGGCAGTACACAGTTGGAGAGTATTCCAGACCACCACCACCTAAAATGCTACCAAGCACACAAACTTCCTTTCAAATTCCAGAAATCCATAGTGAAAAAGCTTCTCAAATAATAAAGAAATGGCTAGGCAAAGATCAAAGTAATGGACAGAGAGGTAGAACAGAACAGGACAGCCACAAATAAGGACAACACAACAGATCTATTGCTTAAGATAACTCTAGATCAGATTATGAAAGCAAGAAAAGCTCAATTATGAACAGCAGATCAGAGTTTACACTTGCATTGAGACAAAACCAGGAAAGTCAATCAAGACAAACAAGAAACAAGGTACACTACAAGAAAAATCACAGTTACATACGGTCAAAATCCGTATATAACCTTCAAAATCCGTATATAAAATGATATTACATACGGATTATATACGGACAAAAATCCGTATATAAAAGAAGCGTAGCTAAGTTATATACGGATATATCCGTATATAATTTACATACGAAAAAATCCGTATATAATTTATATACGGAAAATTCGTATATAAAATCCGTATATAATTATATACGGAAAATCCGTATATAATTATATACGGAAAATCCGTATATAAAATCTTTATATAATTATATACGAAAAAATCCGTATATAAAATCCGTATATAATTATATACGGAAAAATCCGTATATAATTTATGATTTTATAAAAAAAAAATAGTTGATTCTGCATCTGCATTTAATAGTTATGAGTTTCTGATAAAAGTCAACATAACTAACAAATTGCCAAAAATCATCTAATATAGATAAACATTTACAACTATTTAATAAAAGATATAATTCACTGAAAACTTTCAACATTTATCAAAAATAGACAACTGTCCTCAGGATACTGTAATTAGCTGATGGGCTACAATTAGTTCATTGAGACCAGTAATTGCTCCCTTAATTTACTGTCCTTATTGTATTAATAGATTATATGCATGCAATAACATACATGATTTCTGCCTATCTTCTATTCTTTAGTAACCATTTCAAAATGGGCGATGGAAATAACAATTATGGAAGACAAGATTGTGAACCTCTGCTTCTTCCTCTTCAGGATCATTTTTTAGTGCAAAAAATTTTGCCAGCTCTTCTCTGTCAATACTGTCAATCACCTCGTTGGCAGCACCAATCACCTGAAAATTGCAATCATATTTTTAATTTTATTGACAACAGCACAAACTTCAATAGGATAATTTTTCCATTTAAGTCCATTAGGATTCAAACCATTACTAAGATAATTAAGGTAGTAAGGATGGGATTGTGAACTGACAGAGTCAAGTACCTCTTCATCATGATTAATTTTGTCTTTGACATTACTCCTAGAAACTAGACCTTCCAAAATGGTTGCAAGTAATAGTGTGTACTTTGGATATTCTGACTGCAAGGAAACATAACATATTCATGTACTAGTTAATGGAAAACTGATTAAATTTATCAGAAAATATAGAGACAATTAAAATTTGAAAAACATAAAGGAGAAAACAAATCTTGCAAAAGAATATAATCCAATTACTGTCGGACTACAAAAATAAAATGAAGGCAAAACAGAAATTTGGACAAAATTGTATGTACTGACTTTGAGCAAGGCAGATAGCTCTTTCCACTCCGAGCGCTCTTCACAAGTTTCTTGTTTTAAGCTTGTAGAACTTTTATTTTAGTATCTCTTACCTGATGGACAAGTAAAATTAAAGAACCACCAAAACATGAGATAAACATTCTAAAGTCTTTAAAAGAGAATATACAACATTCTATCGTATTTGAGACATAATTAAAGTACAAAGGATTTTTACAATCATCTGCTTCATAACTTGTATAATATACAATATAAATACATGATCCACTTAAATGGTAAAGGCATTTAAATGCTATCATCACTTGACCATAAAAGAAAGAAGTGTATACATCATTCACTCATTTCGGTCAAGATTTTTCCCTTTTATAATTATTAAATAAACTGGGTGAATAACCAATTTATAATTTAATATTTAAGATAATGGAATATTCTAAAATACGAGCTTTCAAACACAGTATCAACAAGTAGAAAATATTCCATAAAATGGCATTGATTTGAATCAAGAAAGGTGAACTTCAGTGATAAAATAGTCAGTCATAGGCGTACGAGTAAACTTCAGTTCTACAAGAAACTCTGCGAATTCCTCGTTCACATCCATTTACTAATATTTCAAATGCTGAATTTTTATAAGGTGCAAATATCGAATAGAACACAATTTCCTTAAGAAAAGTTATGCAAAAATGAGAATGAATTGAACCTTAAGTAAAAACAGAAAACAAATAACCAAAGGAAGTTCTTCTGCTAATGTATGACTTCTCATAGTACCTCTTCGTTTAAGCGTTCTGTAACATTCTTCTTGGAAGATAAGGAAGAACCTTTTCCCTTGTCCTCGTCAATCTTTCAAAAGAAAACATGTAATTAGACACTAGCCTTAGTTACATATGATATGATAGTTGATGCAACAACAGCACAGTTCAATGCTTGCTCAAATAGTAGTTATGAGTATGGGATGTGAAAGTAATTTTATAAGGCGGAGAGTGACCTTATTTGGGGGAACTATATAAGAAATTGTATATGAAGCAGGGTGCTTTTCAGGATTTGTATTTTCTCCCTGACCAGCAAATGATAGCTTCCCATATGAAATTGTCCCTAGCAATCCAGATCCGGGTGGAGAATTCTGCAGAAATTTTACAAACACCGTTATATACTGTCAGTAGCAATATCTGAAATGTTGACAGGGGATAACAATGTACCTTGGGAAGTTTTTCCTTTTGTGGTGGACCAATATACAACCCTTCTTTTATACTGCCAATAAGCAAAAGTCAACACAATTACACGAAGAAATTTAAACCAAGGCTACAAACCTACTTACATACCCTGGAACTAGTGATGAGGACTTAAAGGGACCATTCCCCATCAGTGGGCCATCAGGTTGAGAGAAAAAGCTTAACCGAATTACATCCTAAAACAATCAAAACAAAAAAGAAAATCAGTCAACAGATAGAAAGAATACTTAATCTAAATTCTAGTGGTCCACATGGAATAATTTACGTCTAGACAGCAGAAGCACTCTTTGATAAAGGCATCTACAAACAAATTATTTTCAAACACAAGTGTCAAACATTTGGAGAATTATAAAACTTCGAGAATCCAGGCAAAAGCTTCTTTAATTTGGGCACGTCTAACCCAACACATCATCTGATTTGTGTAAGACAGCTGCCACATGATTTAATAAAATACCATTTAGTAATATTTTCAAAACTCTACCCTCGATAAGATTTATGGTGCCTCGACCCCAATTTTACCATGAGTTACATTCTCAAAGCTACTTCAAAAACCTTCAATCATAGTTGAAAAGCTCTTCTAGACTTCAGTAACAATTGTTCATTTGTGAAATACTTAAAATTGATATGATAAACTACCTTCTCTTCCAAATTTCGCTCAATGAATAACACCAAGTGCCTCATCTTTTCCAAAATCTGCACATTGTCATGCCTGAAACAAATAATTATGAACTATTATGAAGGCAAGTGACGGGAACCAATGAGAACAATCGTGAGAACTAATATTTTATTAGATACAAGTGTAATGATAACTCTCATTTTGGCAGTTAATGGTAGAAAATAGGAGTTAATTTATTATTAGATTAGGTTTAATCATAAGTATCATAGCAGCTATATATTGTTAGAATATGTTCAATATAACCGTTATGTTGACAATTTACGACAAAGTAAGGAGAAGTCCAATGCTATTAAAAGTATGTATAAAGGGGAATATAGATAAAAGAAACAACAGTCTATCCAAATATCAGAGAGTGGTTTCTATTACCTCAAAATCCACACTCGCAGTCTCATGACTCCTTATGCCACTTGACCAAAACTGAGAAATGACTAGTTCCAATGTCTGACCACTTACTACAAATACAAGGGGCCACCACTTTCACGTTTTGGCTTGCTAACAACTCACGTCCACATGGATCTCCAAAATGCAACCAAACATCATTTTTAAATGGAAAGAAGGGCCACCTACATGAAGCAAACACGGAAACCACCACACAAATGGGAATTCTTCTTTCTTTAAACAAAGAGCATGGAGATGCTGCAGCCATTTGCTCACGGGATGGAAAAAAAAGCACCAAAAAAAAACACCACGACCCCATGCAAAAGAAATGGATTCAGATTGGTTTGAAGTGGTGTCACGGTGGCTTTGGTTTTGATTCTTCCATTCATAAAAAACACACACGGCCTTAGTCTTTGAGAAAGAAACCCACGGCTGGAAGGAATTAACCATGTGAAAGGAGAAGAGTGGAAAGCTGAAATATTTTGTTGAAGAAAAGCTGAAGCAGCTGGAAAATTCACGTGCAGCACCTTGGTCCCTCTTGGAGCATCCAAACACAGCAAGCTTACGTCCAAGTGCAGCTCACAGCTTATGGTTCCATTTGGAGCAGCAACCAAGGGGGAAGAGAGGAGAGAAAATTCACGTTCCCAGAAGCAGCAAGCTTACGTCCAGCAGCCACGTTGAGAAGGGAGAAGAGTGCTTGGCTGGAATGTCCATGGTCTTGGTCCAGTTGAAGCTGCAACGTGTAAAGTGGAGATGAGGAGAAGAAGGTGTTGTAACGTCCAGCAAAGGAAGAAGAGGAAGAAGAGTGCAAACGGATTGAAGAAAAGACAGAGGGGCCCACCCTATTTCTTTGGCACACCTAGGAGGTGAAGAAAGTCTTCATGGGGACACAAACATCACAAATCTGGATGGAAGGCAGACCAAGAAAACCGTGAAAGCTGGAAGTTCACGGGTTTTCAATTGGAGATAAAACAAAACAAACAACTTGGTTGAAATGAAGGAGGATTTTTTAAGCATCAAACTTACTTTCAGTTGAAGCCCCTATAACAACAATCCAAGAAAATTAATTTAAGAAACATAATCACCTGTGACCGACAACAATCATTGCTCCCACTTGCTGCATAACGTAATAATCGTTGCTTTAGACCATATTCATTTATTAAGCTGAAAACATAATGGCTGATATCTCAGGGTAAATGATTTACAACTTCATAGTTAATCATAAAAAGAATAACAATATAGATTAGAACATGAAATGCATAAACTATAAAAAAGTAATAACCTTTCCCACATGCCATCAAATTCTTTTGTAGGAAGAATCCATTCATTGAAACTAGAAGACTGGCCATCAGAGCTTATATCCTCACATGAACCTTCCTCGCTAAGCTGACAAAGAGAACTCCTCTATTCAAGCATCCTGCTAAATCAAGAACAGAAATAATCACAATTTGGAATAAAACCAAAACAGAAACTTTAATTTCTAATTTGGGAAAGAAGGGAAAGGGGTTACCTTCAAAGCCTGAACAAACATCTTCAATTTTATCGGTCGCGCTCACCGGACAGTTGTAGAGGCGAGGTCGTTGATACCAGCGTTGCAGTGGACGGAGAGCGTGGTAAGATGGACAAAGCCGTTTGCGTCAAAAATGGCGAGGGAGCCAGCGTCGTCGACAGAGATGAGGTTGCGGGGGAAGTGGAGATTGGGAGGGGCGTAGAAGGAGAGGGCGGTGACAAAGGTAGAGTGTTGGTGGAGGGAACCGAGGGAGGAGGCGACAGAGAGGTCGTAGAGGGGGATATCGTCTTCGCCGCCGAAAGCGACGATTGAGCCTAAGACGGCGACGATTTTGATAGAGGAGAGGTGGGAAGGGTAGCAGAAAAGAGGGGTTAGGGATTGAGATTGGGGCTTTAGGGTGAGACCTAGATGAATTTATCGTACGAACCTGCAACCAAACTCATTCGGATTTTATATACGACTTTTATATACGGATTTGTCGTATGTAAAAATCCGTATATAATATCTGTATGTAATTTATTTTTCAAAATCCGTATATAATATCCGTATATAATATATATATAATATGTATATTATATACGGATTATAATCCGTATATAATAATTCGTATGTAATAGTTATATTTCTTGTAGTGGTAATGAATAATGTGAGCACTCAAACAGGATCCTAAGATCAGTTCTAGAGTAGATGTTAAAAGCAATAAAAAAAACACCAAACAAGTTGCATTTGCACCAAATTCAAATTCAGTTCAGAATTGGTTGAAACTGTTCCATAAAATGCCTAAGAGAAAAGGCTTTTCTAATGCATCAACTTTCGTAAAAGTCAATTGCACTGGTCTGTCAGCTTTTTAGAACTATATAAATTTTTCTTTTGAATTGTTTTACATGTAAACAGAATGACCAAGCTTTTTGCTGCAATGACAACTCAATTTGAAATGCACCAGTTCCACAAATTTCAGAAAAGGCAAACACTTAGCAACTTGTGAATGAAAAATGCCAAAAATTTGGTGGTTTAAAGAGTGAAAATGCTTAGGACAGCTATAACTCGTGGTTTCTTTGCATCATCAGTTTCAATTATCTAAAACAAACTTGTTTGTAAAGCAACTGGATGCAGAAACACACTATCTCAAAATTGGACTTAGTCAGCCCCAAATTACTCAATGTAAGCAACTTAACCACTCAAATTTTGACTCAAAGATTCAAATAGCTTTTTATCAACTAGCTAAAGTTAAAGACATCAATTAAAATTCAAACAAGACACTAGGAAGTTAATGCAAGATGTCCAACAAGGATCTAATGCTAAACCAGATTAAGAAACGCAAAAAAAACATAGACACAAGCAAAGTAATGCAGATCGGCCAACTGCAAATGAGACTCTATTGGAGTTTTCTCAGTGCAACCAAGCTTTGCCAAAGCAATTCATTGCTTATATGGTATGCACATGGTACTAGCTCAATCAATCAGATGCATCTCAATCAAACAAAATAACCAGAAACAGATTAGGCACCAAATAACTGTTGTGAACCAATGCAAAGCTGCATCTCATGTCAAACAATAAGCACCCGAGCTCTTAAATGAATTTGTCATTGCTCATATGGTGTGCTGATGTTGATCAACAGCTATCATGCAACAAAAAACCTTAAGAACATATTTCAACTGAATTAAAAGACAAATAAACAAATTAACATGACTTTGACAGAAACAGAAATAGATTTCAAAACATAAAAGACTCAAACAAAAATTTGCACCGAATTAAAATGACGGAAACACGAACTCAAAAATGATGAACAACGAGACAAAACGAACAGAGGATGACATAAAACAGAAACGTGAATCATAATCAAAATGAACAAAATATGAATCAGACAAGACCGAATCGAAACAACTCAACTCGGACTCAAGCGAAAACAACGGGAAAATAGAGAACGCGAGACAACTTACCTTTGAAGCGTGCTCGAACCTGAGCTCTGATACCACTTGATGGACGAACGCCCGAGGAGAAATCGATTGAAGTTGTACGAGCACGAATCTGACCTCCTCGAAGCTTCTCCGATGAAGAAGGATGCAGCGGAATGTTGAGGAACTCGAAATCGAAGAATGACTTGAAGGAAAACTACAGTCGAGCTCTAATCGGACCAAACTCTAGACTGACCGATGGAACCCTAGAAAAGGGGAAAACCAAAATGAACCGATTAATCGGTTCAAAATGAAGATTGAATGTGGAAAAGGGTTAGATCGAAGTAAAGGAGGGTTTCAATCGGCAAAATGGAGGAAAATGGTCTAAGAAGGAAGAAATCCTAATGTGTGGCTGGAGATCGAAAAAGAAGAATGAAGATGTGGTTCTGTGATGAAGAAGAAGGTGAATATGTAGATCTGTGAAGAGGATAACCTGATTGGAAGTGTGGAGAAGCGAGAAGAGGCTTGAGCGAAATGAAGCCTCAGGATAATGAAGACGTGGATGTTGATGATGCGGATTTGAGAGAAAGATGTACTGGCAGCTGACGCATGCCAGATGTGGCAATGGAGAAGAGGCAGCGTGGAGGAGAGGCAGCACCGTGGAAAATGGAAAATGAGAGTGAGAAAGGTGCTTGGAAGGTGGCTAGAGGAAGTCTTTGGACTCTCTAGCCTGACTTTCAAAGAGAGAATAATTTCTCATTTCAGAAAATTCAATTCTCATTTATCTTAAAAGTACCAATACAATAGAGGAGTTGGGTATTTATATTAACCCATGCTCCTTAAGAGCTAAACTATAAAAGATAAAAATACAAAAGGAAGACTAAGTCAAGTAGGATTCCATCATTTAGAGTAGTAGAGTATGAGTAAAGCGTAAGTTGAACATACGTGGCCTTTGGCCCTATCATTGTATTTATAAGTGTTTCATAAGCCAAATAAAAACAACCTTACCTGGAAATTCGTTTAGTTACTCATAAATATCTTAACCGCTTATCATATCTTTAATCAGATCTTCAATTAGATATTCTTGATTATTCTTTTGATTATTTTATCTTCTGCTGGACCCTTGGCCTAATAACTTAAACGTTGACCCAAAATCCATTCGGCCTAGTTGACCTTAGTTAATATAGTGGATGGTGGCTTGGTTGACCATTGTTGTGGTGGTGACCGATCAGTTAACAATTACTAACCGATTGGTATACACCATATCTGATACACAAATCAACATTTTTAAAATGACTTTCCTCTTAATTAATCAAATATATACACTTACATTAAAATAAAATACATATTAGATTTGTCAAGATTTTAATCGATTTAATATATCAACATTAATATATACACTTACATTAAAGTTGTGTTAAGAAGTGATATAAAATTGTTTACGAGACTTGATCATAAATAGATGGCTATAGAGGAATGATTGGATGATTTTTAACCGGTGATATAGGAGTACATTTAGTGTCATTAGATGATGTAATAAACATGAAAAGTTAAACAAAACTCACATTCAACTCAGTAACACATTTTTCACTACTTTAAATAATG
This sequence comes from Vigna reflexopilosa, assembly GCA_027742785.1. Taxonomy (NCBI): domain Eukaryota; kingdom Viridiplantae; phylum Streptophyta; class Magnoliopsida; order Fabales; family Fabaceae; genus Vigna; species Vigna reflexopilosa. Next base: position 12,576,673 of record CM050931.1, on the reverse strand, counting down.
AAATTAGTATGTCAAGATTAAAATCTTCTAAAAAGTGGGTTAAGAAATTATATAAATTTATTGTATAAGACTTGACCACTAATATGGCTCTAAGTGAGTGATTGGATAATTATTGATTAGTGATATAGAAATAATATATCTAGTGACATGATCAACATGAAATTTAAAAAAAAAAATACAATATTTAAAGTATATAAAGAAATAAAAAAATATACAATATTTATTATATTCTCATTCTATAGTTCCAGAGACTGCAAAACCCTTTATCCACTTGATTAGTATGCCAGAATCAATACATGTCTGCTTCACAAGAAACGAAAAACTGAATCCAATCTCTTTCTTTCTTCTTAGTGAGACATGAAACCTACTATCCTCCTTTGACATCAAACACCCCCTATAATGAAACTCAGGTTGTGTTTGATGAGAAAAAATAATTTGACAAACCTCATCTTTAGGGACTTGAGCAACCCACATCTATCAGACCAATTTAGACTGCTTTACCTAATCTTATAGGTTAAACAGAAGATGTAGGAGTGACATCTTAACTTGAGCAAAATTTCACCACCTTTTCATTTCACCTTTACTCATCATCAACCTCAATTTGTTCTGAACATCACCTTTCAATATTACTATTAACTCACATTTTTAGAAATCTATAAGGAATCATCCACAACATATTTCATATAGGGTTCTACTTCCATATTTGAGAATCATAATTAGATGATATGTGTTTATTTTTTTTGTTCAAATCTATAAGGAATCATCCATTGTGCTATGATATGTGTTTATTTTTATGTTGAAATTTTATTTTGTATTTGATACAGGTTTTGAAGTGGTTGAGAAGTGTGGGGTACCTCATTGGGAAGGCTTAAAGTGTTGTATAGTGAAGCAAAAAATCTATCAGAAACTGAATCAAGGTATGTTTACTCCTGAGTTTTCCCCTGTGTTGTTTTCTTTGTTCCTTGCGTGTATGGTGTGCTTGTGTTGTGTCTGGTCTGATTTCTTAGGACTCCAGTAAGATGTGTTCATTAATCTTTTCTTTTATCTGTTTATTGTGGGGTTTTACCTTCTTAATAATCTGTGCTTTTATCTTTGTATGATCTTAATGTTCACTGTTATGGTGATTGTCATTACAGGGGTTGATATGATATTAATGTTTTTTGTTGGTTATTGGTACTCTCAATACCCATCACTGATAACCACTATTGCCAAATCAATACCCATTGTGCGAACCCAGGTCTAGTGGTTGTGTTTTGACTCATTAAGCACATTTTAGGCTACCTAGACTAGCTAGAATTAGGAATTTTATTCTGCTTTAGTTTTTTGATATATTCTTTATTTTAGAGTTTGATTAGGATCATACTAAACATGTTAGCTATTAAGATCATGCATTTAGGCATTACTAAACATTCAGACCCAAATTGCAAACATATGCAGAACTACCTTGGTGTTTATACTTTAAAACTTGTTCATCCACTTTCCAATGTCTTTTTTTGTTTTGTTGATTCTAGTAGGGATTTTATTATTCAAACATTTTTGTTTAATGCTAGATTCATGTTGGTATCATGTTTATACAGTTTGAAGTCATTTTACAGAATTTGACCGATTAAGTTGTTTTCTAGGTTCACATACGTCTATAGAATTAGGCATTTCTTATTTATTACACATTCTATCCAATTCTTCATTTTAGCATGTAATTAGCATCATATTAAGCATGTAATAATCATAAAATCATCCAAATATAACCTTCAATATATCAAAATTAAACTTAGGAGAAAACCCATTTGATGTTAACACTAGTTTTGACTAGTTTGCTCTGAAATTTGGTATGACCACTGATTTTAAGTTTCTCTTATTCCAGTACTGTTTTGAGCATTTTATTATCTTTCTTTAATGATGTTTGAAGCCCCAATTACCCCATTCCATGCATTTTACATGTTTTGACTCATTAAGCACATTTTAGCCTACCTAGACTTAAGAATTTTATTATGTATTAGTTTTTTTTAATATATTCTTTGTTTTAGACTTTGATTAGGATCGTGTATTTAGGAATTACTAAACTTTTAGACCCAAAATTTCAAACATATACATTACTACCTTGGTGTTCTTAATTTAAAATTGTAATCTGCACATTGAAATTTTGAATTGGTGTTTACTATACTGTTCTGAGCTTTCATTTTTCATATTTTAGTGTATTCAAACTTCTTCACAACATTCACAGTTCAAGAAATCCATTTCTCAAGTTCATTGCTACTGGTAAATATATGTGAATAATTAGTTTTTATATGATATTTTATTATTTATGAATGATATTATATGAAATTGACTGCCCCTCTATTACTTTATTATAAATTGATATGTGATGTTGTTTCTTTTGTAGTTTCACTCGATACCTGCAATCCAGTATAGAACAAGCTTATTTTGACAATCAACCAAAGCTCTTAGTAAGACCTAAACCTTCAAATAAATGTACTTTTGCAAATGTATGCTTATGCAACTATACGTAACATATTATGAGGGTTATTACATTCTTTAAATGTTGATTTTTTAATTAAAATTATTTAGCTAAAAAATTAAACGCATCAACCACTATCTACCCTAATTTCATTTTTCTTTAACTATGCTTGGTTGTAGTGAAAGTTTTAGCTCAACGTTGTAGGTTGGCCAATATCCTTCTATATTGAAAGCTTAAAACAATATTGTACATAGTGATTAATATAAAACAATAATATTGTACATAGTGATTTACATGTACAAAACAAGTAGTAAGATAGAGACATGTTGAAAAACATTCTAAGATAGAGAAAAGAGGACCTGAATTAATTTAGGTTATTCTTTAGGAAGCCATTTGATAGGGTATGTGTCATAATATAGAGACGTATATTAAGCATTGGCTAATTGTTTTGTAATCGATTTATGTACAGAACATGGATCGTTCTCCACCAAATCGTGCATGGATGTACGATAGGTGTCATGGAGGAAGAGGTGCTTTGAAAGAGTCTTTTGTATTAGGTGTTGAAGAGTTTATAACTAAAGCTTGTGAACAAGAACGTTATCTTAGAGATGAGGGTCTTCGATGTCCATGTTTAAAGTGCGATTGTACAAAGATTCTGAACCAAAGAGTTGTGAAGGTTCACCTTTACAAGAAAGGTTTCAAGTCTAATTATTTCATTTGGGAGGATCATGGGGAAAGATTGCCAGAAGATGATGTCCAGGATCATCAAAGTTGGATAGATGTAGAGACGAAATGTGGTCAAATTAACCAATTTCAAACAATGGAAGACATGGTGCATGATGCTCTTAGGCAAAATGAGTCGTGCCAAGCATCTACTTCTAATAACATTGAAGAGGCTCCGAATGAAGAAACACAAAGGTTTTTTAATTTTTTGTTGGATGCAAACCAGCCGTTGTATGTAGGAGCATCAGACTCGAAATTATCAATGTGTGTCAGACTATTAGCTTGCAAGTCAAATTGGAATATTCCTAACCAATGCATAGATTTTATTGCAAAAATGGTTATGGATGCAACACCCATCAAATCAGGTTTGCCTAAAACATACTACGATGCAAAAAAGTGTGTTGCAAAGTTGGGATTACAATCGCAAAGGATTGATTGTTGCGTGGATGGTTGCATGTTCTTCTATGATAATGAATATGGTAAGAATGATGTCGCGTTGCTTGAATGAAAATTTTGTGGAAAGCCAAGATATCAACCACGTAACACGGTAGCAACTACTACAAAACAAGTTCCTATGAAATCAATGTTCTATTTGCCATTAATTCCCAGACTACAAAGAATGTATGCCTCAACACAAACTGCAGGACAAATGACATGGCACTATCAGAACATGTCGACGAATGGTGTTTTGCGTCATCCATGCAATGGAGAGGCTTGGAAGCACTTTGATAGAGTATATCCTGACTTTGGTATCGAGCCACGCAATGTACGACTCGGTTTATGCTTTGACGGTTTTAACCCATATGTACAGGCATCAAATATACCATATTCATGTTGGCCAGTTATTGTCACCCCTTATAATCTTCGTCCAGAAATGTGCATGTCTAAACCGTACATGTTCTTGACATGTCTCATTCTTTGGCCATTCAATCCAAAGGTTGGCATAGATGTGTACTTAGAGCCCTTGATAGACGAATTGAAGAAGTTGTGGACGAGTGTGATAACATATGATATTTCAAGGAAACAAAACTTTATTTTGAGGGCCATGCTAATGTGGACAATTAATGATTTTCTTGCTTATGGTATGTTGTCCAGCTGGAGCAGTCATGGTAAACTGGCATGCCCACATTGCATGGAGCATACAACGGCTTTTAGATTATATCATGGGGCAAAAAATTCATGGTTTGACTCCCATCAGAGATTTTTACCGAATGACCATGCTTTTAGGAGGAATAGGAATGCTTTCAAGAAGGGGTAAGTGGAGATGGATGATGCACCACCATATCTTACGGGACCAGAAGTTTGGAATAGAATCAATGGTTATCCTAAAATAACTGAAAATGGTGCACCAAGAATTGAGGGATACGGGGTGAGTGGCATAATTGGACGAAAAAAAGCATCTTTTGGGATCTACCCTGTTGGAAGGATAATTTGTTAAGGCATAATCTTGACTTCATGCACATTGAAAAAAATTTCTTTGACAACATCTTTAATATTGTGATGAATGTTGCGGGGAAGACAAAAGACAATGACAAGGCCCGAATGGATATAGGTTTGTACTGTAGACGAAAAGATTTGGAGCTAAAAAGTAATAGCAATGGAAACATGTATAAGCCAAAAGCAAATTATACACTTTCAACAGACCAAACAAAACAAGTCTGTCATTGGGTAAAAGGTCTTAGGATGCCTGATGGATATTCTTCTAACTTGTCAAGGTGTGTTGATGTGAATAGGGGAAAGCTCATTAGGATGAAAAGTCATGACTGCCATGTGTTTATGGAATGCTTACTTCCTATACCGTCTCATGTTCTCAATCCCATTACAGAGATAAGTCATTTCTTTAGAGATTTGTGTTCTACTACATTGAACAAGGATGACCTAGCGAAGATGGAAGAAAACATTCCAATCATTCTGTGCAAGATGGAGAGAATATTTCCTCCCTCATTCTTTGATTCTATGGAACATCTCCCTATCCATCTTCCATATGAGGCACGACTTGGTGGGCCAGTCCACTATAGGTGGATGTACCCATTTGAAAGGTGAGAATATGACATGTTATTGTTCAATTTACTAGGCATAATTCAAAAACCCTAACACGTCAGTTTCAAATTTGTAAGTTCATGGGATATGCTAAACGTTCAGTAAATAATAAAGCTAGGGTTGAAGGATCTATTTGCGCATCATACTTGCACAAAGAAACAACTCATTTTTGTTCCCACTATTTCAAAAACTTCATGTTAACACCACAAAGCAGTAGAAATGAAGTAGACATTCAAATAGAAAGCTTTACGACAACATTATCAGTGTTTGACCAACCTGGCCGTCATTCTGGGAGGCAGTCAACACATTGGTTAAGTGATGAAGAATTGAGATCAGCTCATGTTCATGTATTGATCAATTGCAATGAAGTTGAACCTTACCTTCAGTAAGCCTCCAAAATAAATTATATTTCCCAATTCTTTCATTTGATATAATTAATTGTCTTTGATCTAATCTAGTCGTACATGTCGACAGCTCATTCTTACATACCTATCAACTATCTGAGTCAAGTAGTTCGACATACATACATGCTAATTTCCCATTGTGGTTCAGGCAAAAAGTACGACTTCCTATCATTCTTACACATTCATATCTTCCTTAATTCTTTAATCATTACATTATTGAATAGTTTCATATCCTGAATGGTTGTAGGTTCATAACGATCCTTTAAATGTGAGAAACCAACATCTTAGAGATTTATCACTTGCTCCTTTAAGGTGTGTAAAGGAATGACACACCTTCTTTACTAATGGATACAAATTTCATACCCATGCATGGAGTCAGGGCAAGAGGACAATAAATAGTGGGGTTCATGTTAAAGGGCTAACAGAAGGAGGTCAAGATGATTTCTATGGTGTCATTAAACACATCTATGAGTTGGAATACAATTCAACAACCACTGAAAAGAAATTTATATTATTTTATTGTGATTGGTTTGATCCATCGAGAGTAGGTACAAGGGTGGATTCAAAGTATGGCATTGTGGATATTCGAATGGATAAAAAATATGTGTTGTTTGATCCTTTTATAATTGCACATAATGTACAACAGGTGTATTATGTACCATATCCTACATCACGCACGGACAAACGAGGTTGGTGTGTTGCAATAAAAACGAAGCCTAGAGGTCGCATTAATTCTAATGATGTAGAAGCCAATGTGCCATACCAAGTGGAGGAAATGTCACACGTTAATGACATCATTGAAGTTGAAGAAGTAGTCCGATTACAAGATGTAGAAGCTGGTCTTGAAGAAGTGGACCTGATAACGGTTGAAAAACTGTTATTTTTATGCTTAAATTTGATACCAAAAGCAACCTTTAAGACTTAGAAACTAGCTTGAACTCATATTTTTGCTTTAGTTTTGAGAATAAGAGAGTTGAAAGTGAATTTAACGGTTTTGTGCAAGATTCCCTTGATTTTATAGGCTAATTGAATGATTTGAAAGAAGAATTGAAATACCGAATGATTGGAGTGCTGAAAAGTCAACCAGAAACCAGAAAAGTCAACCAGTAAACCAGAAAAGTCAACCAGTCAACCAGAATGGTGAAAACCAACCAGAACGCAGAAAAAGTCTGACCGAGTGGCGTTGAGCGGAAAAATACCACTGAGCGGCACTTTTCGGGTGCCGAAATCACCGCTGAGGGGCAAAACAGCAGCTGGGGGGCAAAATGGATCATGCGCTAGTACCGCTCAACGGTATTTTACCGCTGAGCGCCATTCTAAGTGGGCTTGGACCGATTTTCTTTTGTTTTTATGGGCTTGGACTTGTTTTCTGTTATTTTTATGCCCTATTTAAGGACTTGCACGTCCTAGGGTTTGTATCTTTGGCAGAAACGAAGCAAACACTCTCTCTTCCACCCCTTTGAAGGAGGATCTTGGATGCTCAGGCTACCTCTTCACCTTTCTAGGGTTTTATCCTTCATTCTTTCATTATTGTTCATCTAGGTTCACCATGAATATGGTGAACTAAACCTTGTATGTTTGTTGGGGAATCAATGTAATCTTTTGAAGCTCTCATATATGGAATTTGTGCTTGCATCTTAATCTAAGATTTATGCTTTCTTTCATCATTAGTTAGGGTTTTTCCTCTTTGCTTAATGCTTGCTTTGTTTAACTCATTCAATGCATGATTATTGATTTTGTCGATACGGGAACGTACGGGGAAGTCTAGATCCGGGGAATCTCTCCCAATATTATATTGGTTGTCGTTAAGCTCCTGCACTTGATGAACTAATTATTAGGAATGCTAGGAATTGTATGAACTCGTAATTAGGGAGAAGCCTTCTTGAAAGGTACTTTAGAGAGTGACATTAACAATGATGATTTGAATGTTGAATTCCTAAAATATATGAGAGTGGATAAGATGAAATTGACCCCCAACAACATATTCATATATATATTTCATTGAAAGTGCTTACCTTTTGCTTTTGCCATTGATCAAAACCTCATGCATACATGTTTATTTTCTGTTTTGCATATTAAACTTCAATTATTTCGTTCTTAAGTCTTAGCTAATCAACAAACCACATAACTAAACTAGGCCGTGAGTCCTTTGGGAGAACGATACTTGGTCTTACCAAGTTTATTACTTGAACGATTCGGTCATACTTGCCGATTGTAAAACAAGTTTGTGACATCATATTTTGGTGATCATAAATTTGTCATCAAGTTTTTGGCGCCGCTGCCGGGGACTCGTGGTTTAACTGGTTAATTTGTGTGATTATTGATTATCTTTGACTTTAATTTTGAATTTCTGTTTTTATTTTCTGTTTTTATTTTTTCGATTTTTATTTTATTTTATTATTTTATTTTCTTTGATTTGATTTGATTAGATTTTATTTTATTTTATTTTATTTTATTTTCTGTTTTTATTTTCATTTTTATTTTTCTGTTTTCTGTTTTTATCTTCTCATCTCAAATCTTATATCTTCTCCTATATCTTTTTGTGCTAACCAAATATTCTAGGGTTTTGTGTTCTTGTGTATGCAGGAGGCAATTAGAACAAGGAGCAAGAAAATAACAGAACCTCTTCTTAAAGGTCTAGACGAGAGTAGACGGAGGAGAAGAATCCGAACATCTAGAGAACTTTTCCCTCCTCTGGAAACTCTGTTACAATCATCACCACAAGGTTCTGTTTATAGCACAGAAAATATGGAGAACAACAATGTCAGAAGAACTCTTGCTGATTACACCAATATAGCTGGACCTCAGCACTTTAACAGTATAGCTAGACCTAGAGTCAATGTAGCTAATATGGAGGTCAAACCAGCACTTATCCAACTGGTGAAAAGCAACCAATTCAATGGGTTATCTCATGAAAGCCCATATGAGCACCTCACTACATTCAATGAGATTTGCAATACAGTGAAGATTAATGGGGTGCCAGATGAAGCGATCAAACTTAGCTTGTTTCCTTTCTCATTGGGAGGCAATGCTAAACTTTGGTTGAATTCTTTCCCAGAAGGAAGTTTCATAGAGTGGGAAGCAGTGGTAACAAAGTTTTTAAACAAGTACTTTCCACAATCAAAGGTGACAAAAGGCAAGCAAGAGATTTCTTCATTTAGGCAAGGCATGGAGGAATCACTAGGTCATGCATGGGACAGATATAAAAGCCTATTAAGAAAGACTCTCACGCATGGATTTGACGAAGTGGAAGTAGTCCTAATCTTCCTTGGAGGTCTTGGTTCACAAACCAAGATGATGCTTGATGCCTCAGCTGGAGGAAATATCAAATGGAAAACTCCAGAGGAAGCTACAGAAATCATTGAAAATATGGCTACAAGTGATAATGAACTAAACAGTGAAAGAGGAGCTCCTATTCAACAAAAAAGAGTTCTACAGTTACAAACCAATGATGCCTTGCTTGCACAGAACAAGATACTAACTGAACAATTGGAGAATCTCACAAAGATACTTGCACAACTGCCAAAAGAGTTAAAGACTGTTGCACAGGTTCAACCACAGATGTGTGAATTATGTGGTGGTGACCATATAAATGGTCAATGCGCCTTTCCAGTGGAAGCTTTAGAGGATGTTAACTTCATGGCCAATCAATTTCCATACTGTCAGGGGAACTTCAATCAAGGGTGGAAACCACACCCAAGTATTGGTCAAGGACAAAGTAGGCAAGCTGGACAATCAGGGCCATTTCACAAGCAACAACAGCAACAACCAACCTTATGGCAACAAATGTCTACACTTAATGAAAGATCAACAAGGTTGGAAGAAACTCTTCAGCAATTCATACAGAAAACTGAATCTTCTCAAAAGAGCACTGAAGCCACTATTAAGAACTTGGAGATTTAAATGGGTCAGATTAACAAGCAATTGGACGAAAGGCCTGACAAATATTTTGGGGCTAATACTGAGGTGAACCCCAGGGAAGAGTGTGAAGTGCTAGTGAGTGTAAATGTTGAAAAAGTTGAGTTGGAAAAAGAAGAGAGAGAAGAGAGAAAAGAGAGAGAAGAGAAAGAAGAAGAGAAAATTTGTGTGAAGATTGAGAAAGTGAGTAGAAAAAGAAAAGAAAAAAAGAAAGTGAGAGAAAAGAAAAAGAGGACGAGAGAAAAAAAAGAAAGAATCATCTGAGAAACCTCTTCCTCATCCAAAGAAGTATCATAGGAAGGAAAAGAAATTTAAGTGCCTCATGGAAATCTTCAAGAAATTGGAGATTAAAGTTCCTATGATTAAGACATTGCAACAGGTTCCTGGTTTGATCAAATTTCTGAAGAAGTTCAGTAGAAAGAAGAAAAAGAAGATGGAACATGAGCTTTATTAGGGTCAAGCTAGTGACGTTAAAAGAGCGCTTGCTGGGAGGCAACCCAGTGATTTAAGAACTTTTAATTTTTGGTTTGGTGATGTAATTTTGAACTTTTGGGATTTTTGTTTTTGTTATAAGTTTGTTACAGGGTTTACATCTACTGATGGATGTTAGGCGGAAGAGTATCTACTGAAGGATACTATGTTTGTATACACCTACTGATGGGTGTTGGTAAGAAAGATTTGCATCTACTAAAGGGTGCTGGAGGATTTTGGGTCAGGCTCGTGACGTTAAGCAAGCGCTACCTGGGAGGCAACCCAGTTGATTGATTTTATCTGTATTGTTTGTTTTGATTCTGCTTTAGTTGCATGATAGGGATTGAATGTTTGAGTGATTTGAGAAATTAATTGCAGGGAGCAAGTAAGGGGCATGAGTAGAAGGCACCTAGGGTAAGCTAGGAAGAAGAAAAGCACAACACGAAAGTGCCGCTGAGCGGTAAATTGCCGCTGAGTGGTGGTATCGTAAAAGGGGCTTAGGTTGCCCCTTAGCGGAACTCGAGCCCATTAGGGTATTTTTATACCCTAAGTCACGCTTTGGCCTCTATTTTTAGATTCTTCTCTGCACACACACTCCTAAACATTTTTCCAAAGGTTCTGTACATTTTTCCTTTCATTCCTCTTTAGAAAATCTCCCTTCCACTCACTTTCTCACTAGTTTTCCATCTAAGTTTGGGGTTGGGAGAGAGCATCATTGATGGGGCTGAGTTTTTCAAAGCACTAGAGTAGGATTTGTTTTATCAATCACTTATGTTTTTAGAATAGGATTTGATGTACTCAATTGGAAATTTTGTTTGTTATGATGGTTTGCTTATGATTGTTGTTTGATAAGTAATGCCTGATGATGCTTTGATAGTGATTGATGTTGAGAATGTGCACATTATATGCTTATACAGGTGGTTCACAAGCATTGTGAACAAATGCAAGATGTTGTGATTGTGATTATGATTCTAAGCAGGATGTTATATGTGGAATGTGAATGAGCTTATATGTGAGGTTTTGAGCTCCAGAGTTGTTATTGTTGAATATTATTACTGTGAAAGCATGAATGACTTTGCCCAGGTTTTCTATGATTGAATTACTTGCTTGTTTGCATCATATGATCAAGGCCATTTGTTGATAACCCTTCTATTAGCCAAATTCATAAATTGAGCCCACTAAAAGAGAACACTATGTGTTATATCCTTTGAACCTCTAGCCTTGAACATGATTTGAAAACCCTTGTTGAAAAGCTTCACCTTGAGTTAAGTAGAAAATATTTTGTGCTATTGACAAATGTTCAAGTTTGGGGTTGTTGGAAAATAGAAAGGGAAATTGAAAGCATTGAGCTAAGAACTAATAATTAAGTATGTGAAAAGAAAAAGAAAAAGAGAAAGAAAAGAAAAGAAAAAGCAAAGCTCAATGCAAAAGAAAGTTGGGAATAAATAAGAATGATTGTGTTTATATGTTTCTCTTAACTCAAGGGTTTTGTGATCTAGAAAAACCAATTTTCTTGTTAGCCCAGCCACGTTATAAGCCATAGAAAAGTCCTTGTGATGATGCTTGCTGGTAATTGTTTTGATTGTGGTTAAATGAAAGGCAAAGTTGATTCATGTGACATTGTAATAGTAGAGTGAATGAGTGAATATCTCCTATACACTTATGTGTTTGAGTGAAACACTTTATCTAGTGAGCATAGATTCCATGAACACATAAAAACATCTTTGCTTACTTAATTGATCATTCATGAAAATAGCATTTGTTGGATAGTATGTGTTTGAGTGATCACTAAAAGCATGTGCACATCTTGATTGAAGTCTTGATGATGAGCTAAATTGAGTATTTACTTGTCTTGAAAGAAGGATTTTTGAATGTGGTGAACCATTATATGGATTGATGGAAGATTGAGTTACATCTTGTTTGCTTGAGGACAAGCAAAGTTTTAAGTTTGGGGTTGTGATAACGGTTGAAAAACCGTTATTTTTATGCTTAAATTTGATACCAAAAGCAACCTTTAAGACTTAGAAACTAGCTTGAACTCATATTTTTGTTTTAGTTTTGAGAATAAGAGAGTTGAAAGTGAATTTAATGGTTTTGTGCAAGATTCCCTTGATTTTGTAGGCTAATTGAATGATTTGAAAGAAGAATTGAAATACTGAATGATTGGAGTGCTGAAAAGTCAACCAGAAACCAAAAAAGTCAACCAGTCAACCAGAAAAGTCAATCAGTCAACCAGAATGTTGAAAAACCAACCAGAACGCAGAAAAAGTCTAACCGAGTGGCGCTGAGCGGAAAAATACCGCTGAGCGGCACTTTTCGGATGCTAGTACCGCTCAGCGGTATTTTACCGCTGAGCGCCATTCTAAGTGGGCTTGGACCGGTTTTCTTTTATTTTTATGGGCTTGGACTTGTTTTATGTTATTTTTATGCCCTATTTAAGAACTTGCACGTCCTAGGGTTTGTATCTTTGGCAGAAACGAAGCAAACACTCTCTCTTCCACTCCTTTGAAGGAGGATCTTGGATGCTCAGGCTACCTCTTCACCTTTCTAGGGTTTTATCCTTCATTCTTTCATTATTGTTCATCTAGGTTCACCATGAATATGGTGAACTAAACCTTGTATGTTTGTTGGGGAATCAATGTAATCTTTTGAAACTCTCATATATGGAATTTGTGCTTGCATCTTAATCTAAGATTTATGCTTTCTTTCATCATTATTTAGGGTTTTTCCTCTTTGCTTAATGCTTGCTTTGTTTAACTCATTCAATGCATGATTATTGATTTTGTCGATACGGGAACGTACGGGGAAGTCTAGATCTGGGGAATCTCTCCTAATATTATATTGGTTGTCGTTAAGCTCCTGCACTTGATGAACTAATTATTAGGAATGCTAGGAATTGTATGAACTCGTAATTAGGGAGAAGCCTTCTTGAAAGGTACTTTAGAGAGTGACATTAACAATGATGATTTGAATGTTGAATTCCTAAAATATATGAGAGTGGATAAGATGAAATTGACCCCCAACAACATATTCATATATATATTTCATTTAAAGTGCTTGCCTTTTGCTTTTGCCATTGATCAAAACCTCATGCATACATGTTTATTTTCTGTTTTGCATATTAAACTTCAATTATTTCGTTCTTAAGTCTTAGCTAATCAACAAACCACATAACTAACCTAGGCCGTGAGTCCTTTGGGAGAACGATACTTGGTCTTACCTAGTTTATTACTTGAATGATTCGGTCATACTTGCCGATTGTAAAACAAGTTTGTGACATCATATTTTGATGATCATAAATTTGTCCATCAGGACCCTAACAATATCTCATCATTTCAAGGGCAAATAGACGAAGATACAACGGAATCAGAAGAATACAATGCAGAAGGACAGGGTGAAGATGACAATGAAGATGAATTTCATAGTTCGAGCACTGAATAGAGTTAGGGTGTGTTCCTCCTTATTTTTGTTGCATTTATAATGTTGTCCACAATCTTAAGACTTATGAATGTAACTCTTTTGTTAAACATTTACTAATAGAGTTTTATGGGAAAGCCAGAAACAATGTGACTTCATCTGTTGTTGATGTGTTTGGTTTTTACTAGTGTTTTTGGTTTGTTTTTGGAGTACAATATTGTTTTTGGAGTACTTGTTACACATCTTTTGGGATTTAATTGTACTATTTCTAAATTTTCTTTTCTTCTATTGTATAAAAATATATATTATGTTCAAGAATATGGCATTAGGTGCTTCTGGCCCTCCTAATCCACCTTCAGGAAATCCTGATAAGGGGAAGGGAAAGAAATCTTATGTAGTGAAGTTGATGACACATTTCAATAATGAAATTGGTTCAACCAGTTAGCCAACTACACCTACCTCTACCTCCACTGGTAGATCTGTTCCACCTCCATTAGTTGTTCCTGCCTTGACTCCCACTCCACGTCAAGTTCCACGACAAAGAAGAATCGGACATCTGAAAAGGGTGGTTGTTTGCACACTAGAGGATCTAGAAGCGTGCATGAGCATGCTATTTGTTTGGTATGTAACTTGTACATTTTTTTTCTTATATTTGTAATCATAAACTTTACAAATATTTATTAACAACTCATTTTGTTTGTAGTCACAGGAGCTTGGTCGGTCTGTGCATGTTGATGAAATATTTCAGCAGACACATATTCGTCAATCAACAAGGGAATTTGTGGACGAAAGGTCTAGGCGGACCCATGTAAGTTTGTACTAACTCTATCACATTATAAAATTTCGGTTTTTAAACCTCATGTTTAATGATAATATTTATTCATTTAACAGGAACAATTTGTTGCAAAATTTTCTCAAATAAGATCTGAGACTGCATCTGTTGGTGTCTCAGCATCTTCTCCTCTAGACCCTGCAGAGGAGGAAAGATTGAGAAACTGATGTTGGTTAGAGGCTGCTGGTGGAAAATACAAGGGACGCGTATACGGCATTGGAAATGTCACTTCCCAAGATGACTGTGTTGATAGTTACATCCAACAGACACAGGCATCTTCTATTGCTCAACAACAAAATTCAGAAGAAATTGTTAACCTGAAATCGCAGTTACAACAATATGGTCAGCAGCTTGAAAAGTTTGAAGGCTTTATTGGCGTCCTCCTGCCATTCCTTCCGCCTTCAGCAACCCCAGCTGCACAAGACTTTTTAAACCTTCAAAATCCTCAAGTTCAAAATGAAGTACCCAATGATGTCCAACAAGAACATCAACCTGCAGAACAACAACCACCACACCAGCAACCACCAGATGAACAACCACAAGATGGAAATGATTATATGCTTTATTAGGCATTTTATAGAACTTATTTCCATTACTGTTGAACTTATTTAGAACCACAACCACAATCCGTTTATGAACTTACCTAATGTTTATTCTTGTAGTTATATTCATGTAAACAATATTTATGTATTCATATACAATGTTTCCTTTATGGATTAAGTGTATCTGAAAAGCTTATTGGATTTATATGTCAATGTGCAATGTATAATGTCCAGGTTTGCTTATATCAATTGTGAATGTTCACTATAATGTCTAGGTCTGCTTGTAAATTGTGCATGGGGAACTGCCATATACAGGGTATATATTTAGGTCTTCTCAAACCATTATATACGGATTTATCCGTATATAGGTTATATACGGATTTATCCGTATATAGGTTATATACGGATTTATCCGTATATAGCTTATATACGGATTTATCCGTATATAGCTTATATATAGATTTATCCGTATATAGGTTATATATAGATTTATCCGTATATAGGTTATATATGGATTTATCCGTATATAGGTTATATACGGATTCTTTCGTATATAAGTTATATACAGATTTATCCGTATATAAGCTATATACGGATTTATCCGTATATAAGTTATATATGGATTTATTTGTATATAACTTTCGTATATAGATTATATACGAATTTATCCGTATATAAACCTAGCTACGATAGTATTATATACGGATTTATGCCCGTATGTAATTCGTATATAATCAAGTATTATATACGGATTTTAGGTCTTATATACGGATTTTTGCTGTATGTAATTCACTTTTTTCTTGTAGTGGTAATTTTTTATTAGTATTAATTTTTTGTTATTAAATGTTTTTAGTTGTTATTAAGTTTCTAATGTTTTGTACTCTGTTAATGATTTGAAGTTTTATTTAATTTTGAATAAGTTTTTTTTATTTTTTTATTTAGTATTTAGTTTATAATATTTTATGTTTTTTTGTTATTAAATCTTTTTTAGTTGTTATTAAGTTTCCAATGTTTTGTACTCTGTTAATGATTTGAAGTTTTATTTAATTTTGAATAAGTTTTTTCTATTTTTTATTTAGTATTTAGTTTATAATATTTTATGTTATTTTTTGTATTTTTTTATATAAATTTTTTATCTGTTAATTTTGTTTAATTTTTGATTTAATTTTAAATATTTTTTGTTATTTATGATGTATTAGTTATTGTTTTAGGTGTTATTTTTTATGTAGTAATAATCTTTTTTATTTGTTATTAAGTTTTTAATGTTTTATACGTGTTAATGATTTGAAGCTTTATTTAATTTTGAATAAGTTTTCTTTATTTAGTATTTAGTTTATATTACTTTTGTTATTTTTTATTTATTGTATACATTTTTGTATGTGTTAAGTTTTTTAACTTTTTATTTAATTTATAATATGTTTATATTTGGTAATTTTTATTTAAATTTTAAAATATTTTGTTATTTGTTATTTATTACTTAATTTCTAATATGTAATAATATTTTTAGAATTTAATTTAATTGTTATGTTAAATTTTTGTAATTATAATATCATTGATATTATTTTTTGTTGTTTTTTAATTTAATTTTTAATTTATGTGGTAATGTTTATAATATATGTTTTTTTATTTACTCTATAAAGTTTAATATGATTGTTTTTTAATTGTTAAATTTTACTATGTTAATGTTTATTGTAGGTTGTATTTAATATTATAAGAAAGATAACTATTCATTTCTCGATTCTTAAATAAATTCTGATTTTATGTCCGAATTTTCCTTTTTCCTAAATGAAGTGGCTGAGGGTGATTACACATATAAGTTTTCCACTAATCAAATCTTCCCCTCAAGTGACGATTTAATTGAATAGGTTCGAAAGATTGCATTTAACCTTGGATCTGTTGTCGTGATTATAAGATATGACACAATAACTAGTGAAGCTGGAAGAAAGACGTTCATTTTGTTAGGCTGTGAAATGGGTAGGAAGTATAAGAAAGATGAGTCAGATGTTCAGCTTAGTGTATTTGACACAAGAAAATGTGAGTGCTCATTTAGGTTGAGGGGTAAACCTAAAGGACAGGGTTGAATGTTAAAGGTTTTGTATGGCTATCACAACCATGAATTAATAGAGACTTTGGTTGGTCATCCTTTCACGGGGAGGTTAAATGCTATTGAAAAGTCAATTCTTATTGACATGATTAGAGTCAAGTAAAAGCCCTCAAATATTCTTTTAACTCTCGAAGAACATAATGAAGCTAATGTGACAACTATAAAGCAAATATATAACGCGAGGTACACTTACAAACGATCTTCAAGTGAACGCCAAATTAATTTCACTTATTTGAAATGTTCAAAGGATTACTATTGACATTAGAGGGCGGTGCACGCATTGTTGTAACTAACAAAGATCTTGCTTTGATGAATGTCATTGGTAATGTATTTCTTGGTACGTATCAGATGCTTTGTACATTCCACATTATGAAAAATGTCAAAGGGAAATGCAAGATGTGATGGAAGCTTGTCAGGCTTGGAACTTGCAGGTTGCAACTCCAAACAGTAAGCCATGAAAGTGCAGCGTAATGGAAGTAGATGAATGGTGTTTTGGTGTGTTTTTAATGGAAGGAGTGTGTGTAGAGACCTCTCAGCTCAGAAGGCCTTCCTACTATGGAAGAAAGCTAGAGGAAAAGGTAGAGAAAGTGAAGAGAAGGAGTGACTCAAGAGCAATAGGGCTGGAAAACAATTTCTGCAGCATTTCACTAAGCTTAAAAGTGAGAAAATACAAAGGGGAGGCCCTCTTATTTATAGGTGAAGAAGGGCCTTAATTCTGAGCTAAATTCCCTCCAAAATTCAAAATAAAAACGAGCTTGGAGGCCAAGTCAGCTGGGTCACCTGAAGCATGTTGGATCACATGTACAATGCTGCCAAAACGTGTTTCAGGCTGCTTTGCTGGCGTTAGAGCCCCCCCTGTCTAAGGGCACTGGAGCGCACGTGAGCCATGAAGTCCATTTGGTGCATTTGAGCTGGACCCCCCCTGCTTGAGGGCGCTGGAGCAACCCTGGTGCTGATCCCTTGAAGTGCTTTTCCCAAATCTGATTGGTTGACATGACTCTTGCTTTTATTGTATCCTACAAAACAAAAGAAACATATAGTATTAAAGGAGGAATTCTTCTAAGACATAGAGAAAGAAAATTAAGAAAGAGCCTTTAAAAGTTCTTCTTCAACTTCCCTTTCATAGACTTAACATGAGTTAGTACTCTTTTGGATGGTTTGCCTAATTAGGTTTCCATCATACCTTCCCTCTTGAAGAACGATTTGTCCTCAAATTAGAAAGGTAAAGAAGCACAACTTTGGTTTAGTACTTCCCTCGTGGATCAAAGATATATATACAACAAATAGCAAAGATGAATATTAAAAAGATGCATCTAAAGAAAAGAATACAGAGTGAAGGCCTTTTATCTTTGAAAAATATTTTCTTAGTAGTATCCATGGCCTTTATTTTATTTTTCCCTTCACTTTGTTTTGAACATTCCCCTTCATTATATAATGAAACAAAGTGATGTTTTTGAGAAGAAGTTTCAAGGTATTTACCTTTGTATGTAGAATTTAAAAGCTTGCATACATTCTCCTTTCTCTTTTCTTCTTTAGAAGGTTGTTTATCCAACCTTTCTTTTTCTTTTCTTTCTTTTTCAATTTTCATTTTTATTTTTATTTCATCCTCTTTCACTTGATGAGGTGTAAGAGGAATCAAAGTTATTTTACTTCCTTTGTGGAGAAAAGTTATCTTATTGGTGTAGTCATCATGAGTGGAGTTATGATCATACTGCCATGGCCTACCTAGTAGAACATGCCCATCATCCATTGGCACAACATCACATAAAATTGTTTCTTCATAGTTTCCAATGGAGATAGGTATGTTTACTTGTGTTTTGACTACTATTTCTTCATCCTCTTTTATCCACTGAAGCTTGTAAGGCTTGGGATGAGGAATAGTAGTTAAGGCCAACTTTTCCACAATTCTAGAACTACAACAATTACAAGAGGATTCACTATCCACAATTAATGAACAAGTGTTTTCAAAAACTTTGCACCTTGTGCGGAATAAATTCTCCCTTTGTGATTGTTCTAGTTCTATATGTTGACTTCCAAGAAGTCTTCTTACCAATAACAACTCTCCTTCACAAGGTAAGGTGTCTTCCTCAGATATGGAAGTATTTGAATCACTAGAAGAATCTTCATCTTCATCTTGATGTTCTAGGATATAAGTAGACCTTTTATTAGGACACTCAGAAGCATAGTGCCCTTTGTAACCACATCTAAAACACTTGGTCTCTTTAACCCTATCATTTTTAGAAGATTCTTTAGAGGAATATTTTTCCTTTTCCTTTTCCCTAGGTCCCTCTTCTTTAGATTTGGAGGGTTCACCCTCCCTCTTGGACTCTTTCCTAGGGTAGGAAGAATCAAAGTAGTCTCTTTTAGAGGAAGTTTTCCTCTTCAATTGTTGCTCTACTCTAACACAAAGTTGGACTAACTCATTGAGATCATTATAAGGTAAAAGTTATACATTATCTCTTATGTCATAGTTAAGTCCACTTTGGAACCTAGCAATTGTTATCCCTGGTTCCTCTCTTATCCCAGCTCTTAACATGAGTAACTCCATCTTTTGCCTATATTCCTCAACATTCATGTTTCTTTGTTGGAGTTTATGAAGCTTGCCCATTAACTACCTATCATAGTAAGCTGGCGCATGCCTTCTTCTTAAGGCAGACCTCAACTCATTCCAATACCTAATGGAAGGTAGGTTTCTCAATCTCAGATCTTTGACCAAGGTTGTCCACCAATATAAGGCATAGCCTTGAAAGCTTAAAGAGGCCATAGTTACGCTCCTCTCATTATCTATTTGGTGGCACTCAAACAATTGCTCAACTTTCATCTCCCATTCTAAGTATTCTTCCACATCATCCTTTCCATGGAAAGGAGGAAGATCAATCTTGGGCTCCCTTGGGTGATGCTCTCTCACTCTATGATTTCTCCTAGGTATTTGATAGTGATCATTATTTTGATGACTACTATAATGCTCAGGTTCACTAGGTTGAGAGGATTTATCTCCAAGGTATTCTCTTTTTCTATGTGTAGACCCTTCTTTCCTTTTACCCTTGTCTTGATTGATCAAAAGTTGACCAATCATATCCTTGAGCTCACTAATCTCTTTGTCCCTTTGTTGGAACTTTTGCTCAAATTCCTCTCTTAGTTGTAAGCTCTCACTTTTAGGTCTCACACTTCCTTGGACACTAGATTGACTCATCGTTGTCAAGTATGTAGAAATGATTTTCACAAGGTTTTCAAAAACTTGCACAATTAATGAGTGAAAAGGTTTTTCACAATCTTTCTTTGTTTTTGGTGAAGGATTTCTAAAGAGATTCTAGAGGTAAAAAATGTTTTCAAGTAGCTCCCACGAAGAAGAGGTGAGTCACAATTGGACAAGCTTAGAAACCAAGTTCTTCCTAGCCAGAATTTCCTTAGAGTTATATTTTACCTTAGTTTCTTAGTAGAAATTCTTCAAAATATTTTCAAATATTAATGAAATGCTCTTAAAAACCAAAAGAAGGTTTAGCTATATGCTATGCAATCCTATATACCACGGAGACTTAAAACAAAAAGATCAAACAAGTAATTTAAAGAAAGCAATAAAGATGCAAAATGTAAATGCTAGATGATAACAGTTGAAAAACTGTTATTTTCATGCTTAAAATTGCTACCAAAAGCAACCTTTAACACTCAGAAACTAGCTTGGAATCATGCTTTTTGTCATATTTTTGGAAATAAGAGAGCTGGACAGGTTTATGCTTGATTTCAGTGTTTTATGCAGGTTTTAATGTGAATTTGGTGAAAGAAGTGAAGAAGGACAGAAATGGAATCAGAAAAGAACTCAAAATGTGCAAAAGAAGAGAAGCCGCAAGTACCACTCAGCGCCAGTTTACCGCTGAGCGGCACTCAAGAACACCCGTTGGCTCCGCTGAGGGGTGAAAGTGCAGCTAAGGGGAGAATTGACTACGCGCTGGTACCGTTGAGCGGCAGTTTACCGCTGAGCGATGGTCTTTTGGGCTTAGGCCCACTTTTCTGTAATATTTCAAATAGTATATAAGCTTTAGGATGTCCTAGGGTTTGTATCTTTGGCTAGGAACGAAGCAGAAACACACTTTTCACCCCTTGGAGGTAGAATTGGAGATGGTGACGACTCTCCTCTTCTCTTTCTTGGGTTTTTCTATCTCTTCTATTCTTTCATTATTGTTCATCTAGTTTCACCATGAATATGGTGAACTAAACTTTGTATTGTTGTTGGGGAATCAATGTAATCTTGTGAAGCTCTCATATATAGAATTTGTGTTTAAACATCTTATTTAAGATACATGCTTTCTTTCATCATTAGTTAGGGTTTTTCCTCTTTTCTCAAAGCATACATTGTTTAACTCATTCTACGTCATGATTATTGGTTTTGTCGATATGGGAACGTACGGGGAAATGTACATTCCGGGAAATTCTCCCAATAGCATATTGCCTAGACATAGGAATATAGGGTTGGTTGCCTGATAACAGTTGAACAAATGTTATTTTCACGCTTGAAATTGATACTAAAAGCAACCTTTAACACTTAGAAACTAGCTTGAAATCATGCTTTTATTCATATTTTCAGAAATAAGAGAGCTGGACAGGTTTCTGCTTGATTTCAGTGTTTTTGTGCAGGTTTTAAGGTGAATTTGGTGAAAGAAGTGAAGAAGGAGAGAGATGAAATCAGAAAAGACATCAAAAAGTGCAAAAGGAGAAGCCGCAACTGCTGCTCAGCGGCAGTTTACCGCTGAGCGGCACTCAGAAGCTCATGGGGGATCCGCTAAGGGGCAAAATGGCCGCTGAGGGGAAGAAACCAACTCACGCACTTACCGTTGAGCAGTACTTTACCGCTGAGCGGCACACTTATGGGCTTGGGCCTAAATTTTCTGTAATTTTAGAATAGTATATAAGCTTTAGGACGTCCTAGGGTTTGTATCTGTGGCAGAAACGAAGCAAACACTCTCTCTTCCACCCCTTTGAAGGAGGATCTTGGATGCTCAGGCTACCTCTTCACCTTTCTAGGGTTTTATCTTTCATTCTTTCATTATTATTCATCTAGTTTCACCATGAATATGGTGAACCAAACCTTGTATTGTTGTTGGGGAATCAATGTAGTCTTGTGAAACTCTCATATATGGAATTTGTTTTTACATCTTATATTTAAGACCTATGCTTTCTTTCATCATTAGTTAGGGTTTTCCCTCTTTGCTCAATGCTTGCTTTGTTTAACTCATTCAATGCATGATTATTGATTTTTTCGATACGGGAACGTACGAGGAAGTCTAGATCCGGGGAATTTCTCCCAATAGTATATTGGTTGCCGTTAAGCTCCTGCACTAAAAGAACTAATTATTAGGAATGCTAGGAATCGTATGAACTCGTAATTAGGGATAGGCCTTCTTGCAAGGTAATTTAGGGAGTGGCATTAACAATGATGAAAAGAATGTTGAATTCCTAAAGTATATGAGAGTGGATAAGATGAAATTGATAATCCCAACAACATACTCATCCATATATTCCATTGAAGTGTTTGTATTTTGTTTTAGCCATTGATCACATTCATGCATACATGTTTATTTTCTGTTTTGCATATTAAACTCCAATTATTTTGTTCTTAAGTCTTAAATAATCAATGAATCACATAACTAAACTAGGTCGTGAGTCCTTTGGGAGAACGATACTTGGTCTTACCGAGTTTATTACTTGAAACGATTCGGTCACACTTGCCGATTGTTAAATAAGTTTGTGGTGCCGTTTTTCGGTGTTCATAAATTTGTCGTCATTGCCTTTAAGCTTCTGTGCTTCAGAATTAATTATTAGGGATGCTAGGAATTGTATGAACTCGTAATTAAGGATAGGCCTTCTTGCAAGGTGATTTAGAGAGTGGCATTAACATTGATGAAAAGAATGATGAATTCCTAAAAGTATATGAGAATGGATAAGATGAAATTGATTACCCCAACAACATACTCATCCATCTAATTCGTTCAAGTGTTTGTGTTCATCTTTTCCATTGATCAAAACTCATGCATACATGTTTACTTATTGTCTTTTGCATTTGAAACCTCAAGAATTTATTCACAAGTCTTAAATAATCAATAAATCATATAACTAACTAGGCCGTGAGTCCTTTGGGAGAACGATACTTGGTCTTTCCGAGTTTATTACTTGATACGATTCGGTCACACTTGCCGAGGGTTAAACAAGTTTGTGGCGCCATTTTTCGGTGTTCATAAATTTGTCATCAAGTTTTTGGCGCCGTTGCCGGGGACTCGTGGTTTAACTAGTTTATTTATGTGATTATTGATTATCTTTGACTTGAATTTTGAATTTTGAAATTTGAATTTCTGTTTTTATTTTCTGTTTTTATTTTTCAATTTTTATTTTATTTTATTTTATTTTCTGTTTTTATTTTTTTTCGGTTTTTATTTTATTTTATTTTATTTTCTGTTTTTATTTTTTCTATTTTTATTTTATCTTCTTATCTTTGATTTTATATCTTCTTCTCTATCTTTTTGTGCTAAAAAATTTTTCTAGGGACTTGTCTTCTTGTGTATGCAGGAACTAATTAGAACTAGAAGCGAGAAAACCTCGGAATCTCTTCTTGAAGGCTTAGACGAGAGTAGACGGAGGAGAAGAATCAGTACATCTAGAGAACTTTTCCCTCCTTCGGAAGATCTCTTACAACCATCACCACAAGGTTCTTACCATAGCACTGAGCAGATGGAGAATAATAATGTTAGACGGACTCTTGCACATTACACTAATGTAGTTGAGCCTCATCATTTCAAATAGCATAGCAAGACCGAAGGTCAATGCAGCTAAAATGAAGGTGAATTCGACATTAATCCAACTGGTTAAGAGTAACCAATTTAATGGGTTGTCTCATGAAAGCCCATATGAGCACCTCACAACTTTTAATGAGATTTGCAATACAGTGAAGATAAATGGGGTGCTTGATGAAGCAATCAAACTTAGCCTATTTCCATTCTCATTAGGAGGCAATGCTAAGCTTTGGTTGAACTCTTTTCCAGAAGGGAGCTTTATAGAGTGGGAAGCAGTGGTGACAAAATTCTTGAACAAATACTTTCCACAATCCAAGGTAAATAAAGGAAAGCAAGAGATTTGATCTTTCAGGCAAGGCATGGAGGAATAACTAGGTCATGCATGGGACAGATATAAAAGCCTATTAAGAAAGACTCCCACGCATGGATTTGATGAAGTGGAGGTAGTCCTAATCTTCCTTGGAGGTCTTGGTTCACAAACCAAGATGATGCTTGACGCCTCAGCTGAAGGAAATATCAAATGGAAAACTTCAGAGGAAGCTACAGAAATAAGTGAAAACATGGCTACTAATGATAATGAGCTGAATAGTGAAAGAGGAGCTCCTAGTCAGAAGGAATTGCTACAATCAAATGATGCCCTGCTTATTCAAAATAAAATTATTTCTCAGCAGTTGGAAGAAGTAATTACGAAACTTTCTCAATTACCACAAGAAATACAACATGTTTCAATGATTCAATGGCAGCAGCAAAAAATGGCAAATGCAATTTACTCCATCTGGGAAGACAACAAAACTTGACAAGACTTTCCAACAATTCTTGAAGACAAATGCATCTTATTGTAAGAATGTGGAAGTTGCATTTGAAAATATGAAGATCCATATTGAGCGAATAGTTGACAAGATGAAAAATGGTAATATCAGAAAGGAGTGTAAGACTATTGTGACCAGAAGTGGTAAGGTGTTAGAGGAGAGAAAAAAACAAAGAGAGGAGAAAGAAAATGAGAGAGAAAAAGAAACATATGAGTGGAAAGAAAGAGTTGAGAGAGATAAAAAGAAAGAAGAAGAAGATGAAAAGAAAAAAAAAGAGAGAAGAGAGAGATGAAAGACAAAAAGAAAGAGAGTTTGAAAAACCACTTCCTTATCCAAAGAACTATTCAAGGAAGGAGAAGGAAAAACAGTTGGAAAGATTCATGGAGTTGTTTAAGAAGCTGGAGATTACTATACCATTCTCTGAAGCATTGCAACACATGCCATCATATGCAAAATTTTTGAAGGAACTTCTTACAAAGAAAAACAAGTACATTGAAAAGGAAACTATTAAGGTACAGGGTAACTGTAGTGCAATCATACAGAAAGTACCTCCTAAGCTTAAGGATCCAGGAAGCTTCACTATTTCATGCACCATAGGAGAATTGGAAGTCGGAAGAGCATTGATTGATTTGGGAGCTAGCATTAATTTAATGCCGCTATCCATGTGTAAAACAATTGAGGGTTTGTGATGGAATCCTACTTGACTTAGTCTTCCTTTTGTATTTTTACCTTTCATAGTTTAGCTCTTAAGGAGCATGGGTTACTATAAATACCCAGCTCCTCTATTGTATTGTGACTTTTGAGATTAATGAGAATTGAGTTTTCTGAATCAGAAACTATTCTCTCTTGAAAGTCATAGGCCAGAGAGTCCAAAGACTCCCTCTAGCCACCTTCCAAGCACACTCTCTGCCTTCCATTTTCCATTTTCACGGTGCTTTCTCTCACCTCCTCGCTACCATTCTTTGCTGCCACCTCACGTCGCTCCAAGCGGCCTACATCTTCAGCAGCCACGCGTCCTCCTTTGTCTCATAACCACGTCTCGCTGCCATCTCTCTCTCGAGAGCTCATCCTCGCGAGCCTTCTGTTTTCATCACTGTAAGCCATCATTTCGTCACTCACATTCTTTTCTCAGATTTGCATTTTCTATTCCCGCATCTCCTGAACATATCATCCGCTAGGTCTCCATCTTCTTTCACCTTCGATCCAGACTTTCCACCGATTGTTTTCCCTTTTCTACCATTTAATCCACTTTCCTCTGAGTAATCTAGCTTTCCTATCGTTTAATCTTGAGTTTGAACCGATTCATCAGTTCATTTTGAGCTTTCCCCCTTTTCTAGGGTTTCCTTCGTGTCTCTAAGGTTATCTCCCGATTAAACCTTAGATCTTAGGGTTTTCTTGAGTTTGTTCATAGTTTAGCAGTTTTCCTTCCAGTCAGCTCTCGATCTAGAGCTTCATTTCCATTCCGCTGCATCTTCACTCGTCGGAGAGAGTTTCGAGGAGGTCCGGTTCGTGTTCGCGCATCTTCAATCGATCTCTACTCGGCGTTCGTCCATCAAGTGGTATCAGGAGCTCAGGTTCGAACACACTTCAGAGGTAAGTTGTCTCGCGTTCTCTGTTTTCCCGTTGTTTTCTCTTGATTCCAAGTTTAGTTGTTTCGATTCGGTCTTGTTTGATTCATATTTTGTTCATTTTGATTATGATTCGCGTTTTTGTTTTATGTCATCCTCTGTTTGTTTTGTCTCGCGTCTTTGATTCAAATCATGTTGATCTGTTTAGCTTATGCGTTGTTCATCATTTTCTATTACTGTCTTGTGATCTGGTTTGTGTCTTCATTGAATCAATTCCAGGTGTTTTCTGGTTTGATGTTGAACTCATTTTCTGATCTTGTGCTTGTCTGTGCCTTGAGTCAATGTTTTTTTTTTATCATTTTATTCGGTGAATCCAATTTGTTTGAGTCTTTTAATTTGAAAATCACATTTCTGTCATGTTCTAGTCTTGTGCTTTGTTTTAATTGTCAATTTAATTCGAGTTTAACTAGCTGATGCTTGTGTTTTGTGATTCATTTGTGTTGTTTGCACTGAGTAAGTTCTGTTCACCTTAAATAAGCTATGATATTTGGATAAATGAGCTTGGTGACAGATTTCAGTGATGGAGATAATGGATCTCATGTTCTTGAATCTGTTTAATGATAGCTTTGCTTGGTTTCTGCCTAATCAGTAACAAGTGCATACCAAGTGAGCAATGAAAGGCTCAGCCTAGCTCAGTTGCACATTGATTAATTAGCAGATTTGTTATTTGGCCAGCTACACCGAACTGGTTTTTCTTTGCAGAGTCTGTGAGTCATTCATACTTGGTTTTAAATTCTTTGCCAAGTTCTGATTCAAATTTTTTCCAGTATTGTCTTTGTTTTGTTGGCATCTATTGTAGTAAATGAATATGCAGAATTGCATTAAAATTGTTTACAACAATGATTGAACTTAGTTTGATCTACTGAGTTTGTGATTCATAGTGTGCTTCACTGTTTTCACTTTGCTATCAATTCTGTAATTGAGAATAAATTTTTGTTCACTCAAGGAAGCCTAAACCAGTGATATTGAAACTATAATTGTGGCTGAGAGTGATTAGCCTCTTGTTTTCTTTTGGATATTTTTTTGAGTTGAATCATTTGTTTCTATCATGACTCATATCTTGTGAAGTTGAATTGAAATAGAGTCAATTATATGTTGTGAATTGTAGCAAAAGAAAGTGAAAGTATAAAAGCATGAGTTCTTGTGATTTGAAAAAAAAAAGCAATTAGAAAAGAAGTAGTGACTAAACCACATAAAGAGTCAAGTGGCAAGTGCAATTCACAACACAGTTTCACTCTTAATGTTTCTCTCCTTTTTCTAGTTCATCATATAATTGGATTGGAGTGAACATTTTAGAGTAATTCGCAATGCATTATTCTATTTCAGTTGCAAATCTGTTTGGTCATGTATGACTCAACTTGCTGTGATTTTCTTGTGTTTTTAATCTGTTTCTAGTTCTATTCCTTAGGCTCTATTTTGCTGTGCGTACCTTTATTAACTAGCCTTGTTTCTTGTTTGTCAATTGTTGGCTGTCTTGGTTTTGTCTCAATGCAAGTGTAAACTCTGATCTGTTGTTCATAATTGAGCTTTTGTTGCTTTCATAATCTGATCTAGAGTTGTCTTAAGCAATAGATCTGTTGTGTTGTCCTTATTTGTGGCTGTCCTGTTCTGGTTTCTGATTTTGACCTTAGCCTAGCCATTCTTGATTGAGAAGTTTGTACACTCTGGATTTCTGGAATTTGAAAGGAGGTTTGTGTGCTTGGTAGCATTTTAGGTGGTGGTGGTCTGGAATACTCTCCAGCTGTGACTGCCAAGGGAGAATTTCCTTCCAAACCTTTCCATTTTGAGTGCTTTAAGCTTTAAGAGAGACTGATTTTTGTGAGTTTTGTGTGGCTGCATCTAAAGCCAAATATCCTTGTTGAGAGTGTGTTCTTACTTCAGTTCTGAATCTGAATTGTGCTTACCAATTAGATTTGTGCAGTTTTTGTTTTGATTGCCATTTATAGGTGGTGTTTGAATTACAAAAAGCTGCAACAGTACAAAAGCTGAGTAAGGAGTCTCATGACACGTGAACTAAATGGGCTTTGGAAGTGCAGACCAGAACCTTTACTGATGCAGTTGTAGAAGTTCAACAGAGTATAGCTTGAGCAACCAGTAGCAGCCATCTGAACTGAAGGGAGTTTTTTTCACCTTAAATTGCTTCTGTTTTAGTTGAACTATTCCTGTTATAGCTTGTATTGCTTAGCATTATTTGGAAGTTGATCTGGTATGATAATTGTTATACACTAGGATTAGCCAATCTGAATCTGAATCTGAATCTTAATTGGAATTGTCTGCATTGCATTGGATTAATCTGATTTTGATTAGACTAGGGTGGTTGTTTAATCAGTTTGGTTTCAGCTTAGAATTACATTTCTTTGAATCTGGTATAATGACCATTTGCATGTGTCTAATAGAATCTGGTTTGATTTTGGTGTGTGCAGAGTTGATATTTGAGAGTTTAGCTTGAGCAGAAATTTATTGAGAAAACAGCAACCTAAGCACTTAATGTGGAAGCTTTGAACTAAAGGGAGTTATCTAGTTTAATTGCTTCTAACTGTTTAAATTGTTTTGGATTTAAATTGTTCATTGTTGATTTACATGATTTGCTGAATTGGTTTGAATTATCTATGCAGAGTTGTTTTCATTGAAATTCAAATTGCCCAGGAGTTTAATTGAGCAGCTGCAGAATCTCATTAGAAAGCTTGTGCAGCCAAGAGAAAGGGAAGTTCTTACTACCCTATATTTTTTTGTGCAAACTAGTTTTACTAAGGGTGTAAGTGACAACAGCTTTGATCATTTGTGTTGCAGGATTGGACAAGTTTAGGCTGAGAGTTGAAAGGAATATTTAGACTCTTGAAGATTTTGTGCAAAATGGAGAAGTGGACCAGGACCGTAGCATAGCTTGTTTTGTTTGTAATTGTTTTCCTCAATTTGTTTGTAATAGGCTTGTGTTAGCCTACTGTTAGCATTAGCTTTTGTTTTGTAAAAGGGCCTTTTATAAATTCCAAGTGCTTTGGAAGAGTCCTTGGTGCTCTTTCAAACTCCTGGCAACTTTTCTTGATTGCTTTGATTTTTTAGCATAGCTAGACAGGTGAATGTGTCTTGTTAGCCAAAGCTACAAGCTTCACCATAGGAGTAGACTTTAAATATTGGCTTGATTTGTGTATCTCGTAAGGGTCATTATAGTCCGCTGGTTTCTTTAATGTTTTGTTTGTTTGAGTTTGTGTTCACGTTTAGGGGTGATTTAGGCTAAAAGGGATTAAACTCTAAGCCTTATCACATTAGAGTCCGAGAGTTTAGTCTTTTAGTGTTTAATTGTTTGTGATTGTTTGAGTTGTGTACTTTGTTTCTAAAGGTGATTTTAGTTTAAGGGGTAATTAGTTAGTAGCCTAAGACATTTCTGGCAAGGCAAGACTTGGTACTTAAGCAGCTCTTTAGCTCACCTCTCTTACATGGGACTTGTCTAAGTGAAAGTTTTTAACCCTCTAAATTAAGAAAACTTTTAAAAGCAAAGATGTCTTCTTATGGTTCATATAGGTCTTCTAGGTTAGATAATATTGATGAAATGTTTAAACAAGCTAGGAATCTTCCATCCTTTGGTGAAGACATAGGTGCATTAACATACCTAGCTTGGGAAAAAGAAATTGATAAAATAAATCCTTGGTTTTATGAAGAGAGTGAATATTATGTCCTTAGCATATATCTCTCTAAGTTAGCAAAGCATGCAAGAGAGTGGTGGAATGAAAGACAATATCATGTTAGGAAAGGTAGAAAGTCCTCCATACGTGATTGACATGATTTAAAAGCTTGCATGAGAAGAAAGTTTGTGCCTTCAAGCATTAAAAGAAACCTAGAACTAATTAGGGATTGCATTAATGATGGAAAATTATTTCTTGAGAGTTTAAATGATCATGGGTTTCTTCGTAGAGAATTAGAATTTGGGGCAAGACTTAAGGAGATCAAGGATAAGAAAAGAGAACGAGAGATTGTGAGAAAAGAAAAGGAAGAAAAGAAAGAAGAAGAGAAGAGAGAGAGAGAACAAAAAAAAGGGGTGGAAAAGTGAGTGTTTGCTTCTTCTCAGCCAAAGATACAAACCCTAGGAACACCTAAAACTTATGTACTATTCGTAAAATTACAGAAAATTAGGCCCAAGCCCAAAATAGTGCCGCTCAGTGGTAAACTACCGCTCAGCAGTAAATGCGTGAGTTGATTCTTCCCCCTCAGCGGCATTTTCATCCCTCAGCGGATCTAACGTGAGTTCCTAAGTGCCGCTCAGCGGTAAACTACCGTTGAGCGGTACTTGCTGATGAGTCAATATTTTATTCACTTCACTTAGTTTATTTTACTAGAATTAATCGGGGAATTGTGCTTAAATGTCCGGTATTTTTCCATTTTTCCTAATTGTGCTTAATTTGATCAGAAATTCTTATTTTAATTAATTTGAATGATTTGAGCTAATTATTTGCATTATTAATTGTAGGGAAAATTTTGGAAATACAATTTGAGACATTTAGAGGCTAAATAAGTAATCTGAGGAGGTGTGGATTTAAATTATGGGAGTGCACATGGAGATGGGCTTGGTTGGAGAAGCTAAGAAGTGGTGCTGGAAGAAAAAGAGGCTCACGGCCTGCACCCAACAGAAGCACGTCGGCCCAACAGCTTGGAAGAAAGTTAAGCACGTCCAGCACCTTGATTCCAGCAGCTTCAGCACACGCCCACGACGAGCGTCCAACAGCTTCAGCACACGCCCACGACGAACGTCCAGCAGATGGCACGCACGTCCTGATTTGGCTTCTCGCGGATAGCACGAGCGTCCAACACTTCAGCGCACGTCCAACAGAGCAGCACTCCAGCGCACGTCCAGCACGTCCGCACACATCCAACACGAACGTCCAGCAGAGTGGAAGACAACGCACGTCCAGCACACTCCACACGCGTCCATGGCAGCAAGGCATCAGCTTGGGAGGTGTCACGACCTGTCATTGGCACATCCAAGACTTGGTTGAAGGTCCAGCACGTGAGGAGTAGCCCATCCAGCATTGGAGAAAGGTGTGGCGGACAACAAAAATGGGGGTGCATCCAGTACAGACCAGCAGCTACCGAGAGAATGTAAGCGGATGAAGAGTACATGGCTCAAACATCCAGCAGCTGACGTGTCCAAAGTGAATAGGGCAACGCTACCCCACATATAAAAAGGAGGACACACGGCCCTTAGAAAAAGAGACAGCCGCCACACAGGCCAGCCCCACTTGTTTTTGTTTTCTCTCGGTCATGGAAACATGAAGAGAGTGGAATGTGGTCTGGAATGAATGAACAGTTGTAATTCTTTTTTGCTTAATTCTAATTGAATTTTCCATTTGGTTCTGGTGCCCCCAGCCGCCACACATTTTGGCAATTTTTATTTCTCTCGGTGTTTGGTTTTGAGGTCCAGTAGTGCTTCATTATTAAACTGTATGGTGTGCGTGGAGTTGGATGTGTCTCGGTGTGCACGGGAAGTGGATGCAAGAAGAATGAAATGGAGGTGTGTTGTGCTGGAAGGTTGATTAAAGAAGGAGCTGGAGAAGATTGAACGAAGAAGAGAAGCACACAGAGGGAAAGAATGGTGCGCGGAGAATGAGTAGAAGCACGTTGAGAGTGCTGTCACGAGCTGGAAGCAGGGAGTGTACTGGAGATTGGCTGAGCTGAATGCAGAGGCGTGTTGCGCTGGAACGTTTTGGAAGCAACACGGTGATGAAATAAGCATGGAGCGGTAGATTGGCACCGAGTGAGAGAGAATGGTGTGCACGGAATGATAGCTGGAAGAAGGGAAGTTGCAGAAGGTGTCTCGGTCTGGAGCAGGAAGCAAGGAGAAGTTTTTTTTTAAATTAATATTCACTTTTCAAATGGTGTAGGTGCTGGAAGGAGGTGGGCATTTCACTTTGCTGGAACGGAAAAACGTGGACTTTAATTGGAGAAAGCAACACGGAGCTGGGATTTATTTTTGGAGCCACTTATTTTCTTTTCTTTCTTCCAGAAGAGATGCACTTGGTCACGTCCAGCCAGCAAGCATTGATTTCAGTTTGGTGCGCTTACGGTTCTTTAGATTTTGGGTGAAGAGGTGTCACGGCCTGGGTAGATGCATTTTATATTTTTTGCAGTGTCATTATCACATTAAGCGTTGGAATTTGTCTTTTATTTTGCTTTAGCTCTAGAAGGTTTCTTTATATTGTGTTGGTGCTTGAATCGGTGGTGATTTTGGTTTACAATTTCCAAGCTTTATTTCAATGTGCATTTAATTTGTCAGCTCAACATTGCATTTTAATAGCTTTAATTGTGTTTGGATATTTATCTATTGCATTGTTCAGTTTATTGTTTACGTTCACTATGTTGTCTACTTTGTTCGGCTGTAAGTTCTACTGTTCAGTGTTACTTTTATTGTTAAGTTTCGAGTTTTTCTTTCCTGCATTTCACTTGCCTCACTTGCTTTAGATACTATTCGGTCTCAATGTAAAACTGTTTCGTCTTTCTTTAGAGACCGTTCGGTCTTATTGTTTTCCACATTTCTTTCCGCATTTTCAATTATGTTTTGGTTGTATTTAATTTCCAGTTTTAAATTCAGTTCATTTAAAATCACAAAAACACTTTCAAACCCTCCCACTACGTGTTGATCTGAGACTGAACCCAATTTGGTCCTTGAGAGACGACCTAGGAGTCACTTCCTAGTCTATACTGCATTCTTTTATGCACAACTTTTGTTGGGAGGTGCGACCCTCTCATCACTTGCGACTTCTCCTTTTGCACTTTTTGAGTTCTTTTCTGATTCCATCTCTATCCTTCTTCACTTCTTTCACCAGATTCACCTTAAAACCTGCATAAAACACTGAAATCAAGCATAAACCTGTCCAGCTCTCTTATTTCTAAAAATATGACCGAAAGCATGATTTCAAGCTAGTTTCTAAGTGTTAAAGGTTGCTTTTAGTATCAATTTTAAGCATGAAAATAACAATTTTTCAACTGTTATCACAACCCCAAACTTAGAACTTTGCTTGTCCTCAAGCAAACAAAATGTAACTCAATCTTCTACCAATCCGTACAATGGTTCGCTCATTCAGAAATTCTCTTTTCAAGATAAGTACAAACTTCAATTAAGCTCATGATAAAGACTTCAATCAAGACATACATATGCTTTAGTGTTGACAAAGTCACTTAATATCAAACAAATTCTATTTTTCATGAATGATCAATCAACTAAGCATGGATGTTCATGTGCTCATGGAATATTTCCTCACTAAGTAAAGTGTTTCACTCAAACGCAAGTGTATAAGAGGGATTCACTCATTCACTCTAGTATCACAATGTCACATGAATTTACTTTGTCTTTCATTTAACCACAATCAAATAAATTCACAAGTATTCATCATCATAAGGACTTTTCAATGGCTTATAATGTGGCTGGGTTAACAATAAAATTTGTTTTTCTAGATCATAAAACCCTTGAGTTAAGAGAATCATATAAACACAATCATTCTTACTTTTCCCAACTTTCCTTTGCATTGAGCTTTGCTTTTTCTTTTCTTTTCTTTCTCTTTTTCTTTCTCTTTTCACATAATTCTTGACTCTTAGCTCAATGCTTTCAATTTCCCTTTCTATTTTCCAACAACCCCAAACTTGAACATTTATCAATACCACAAAATATTTTCTACTTAACTCAAGGTAAAGCTTTTTAACAAGGGTTTTCAAATCATGTTCAAGGCTAAGGGTTCAAAGGATAGAACACATAATGTTCTCTTTTAGTGGCTAATTTCATGAAATTGGCTAATTCAAGGGTTACCAACAAATGGCCTTGATCATATGATGCAAACAAGTAAGTAATTCAATTATAGAAAACCTGGGCAAAGTCATTCATGCTTCCATAGGAATAGCATTCAATTACAAAAACTCTGGAGCTCAAAACCTCACATATAAGCTCATTCATATTTGACATACACATCCTGCTTAATATCATAATCACAATCACAACATTATGCATTTGTTCACAAAGCTTGTGAACCACCTGTATAAGCCTCTAATGTGCACATCTCAACATCAATCCATATCAAAGCATCATCAAGCATTACTTATCAAACAATCACAATCATAAGCAAACCATCATAACAGACAAAGTTTTCAATTGAGTACATCAAACCCTATTCTAAAAACATAAATAAGTTCAGAACACAAAACCAAACAAAAGCATAAGTCCTGCTCTAGTTATGATAGCATTCATCAGTAAATGTTATCTCAGCTCCTCATCAATCTGAGCTGTCATCTGTATCCTCCTCTTCTTCCTCATCTTCCACATCCTCAAATGCATCATCATCATCAGCATCATCTTCATCCATCTCCATAGCTAAAGCTTCAGCTGCTCCAGCTCTACTGCCTTGTACCTGCTCTTCTGGCCCCACATTATGAAACTCCTCCATAGTCCACCTGTGTGCTGGAGGTCACTAGTGCAGCGAGGGGCTTTTACCGCGGTTCATTTTCACTATACGTCGCGGTTCTCGAACCGCGGCATATTCAGCCACGGTAGTAAGTCAGACACTTTATGCCGCGGTTCTAACCGCGGTATATAGGCTGCGGAATATGCCGCGGTTGTCTATGGAACCGCTGACTAAAGTCATTTTTTTTTTAAAAAAAAATTTAAAAAAAAATTAAAAAATGGACTATATGCCGCGGTTCGCGGTTGAACCGCGGCATATAGGCCGAAGAATATGCCGCGGTTAGTGTCAAAACCGCGGCCATATGTCTCGTTTTTAAAAAAAAAACGAAGCACTATATGCCGCGGTTGTGGTTAGAACCGCGGCATATTCCCCTGCAGTTTTTTAAAATTGCAGGTCTGTTTTTGTGATATCCACTACCACAAAAACAGACCTGCATATAAAAACATTTACAGAAATTCAATTTGAACATAACAAACACATGTTCAAATGTATTTCAACATCAAATAAAGTAGAGAGTCTAAGAAAATTCTATCTAATCAAATGCATTGTTTAAATCTAAATCTAAGAGCTATTGTATAATCTAACTATATACTTCGCAGCAGCGTTCCTAATGAATAGTAGTGACTTCTCAGGAACTGGTGTAGTAGTCTTGAATCTCTGCAAAAGACAATTCATTTTAATTAGTGTATATGAATTCAACATTGGTTAAAAAATCAAAATTTGTTAAAGTTAAATATTACCGTTTCCCAGCGAGTTGTGATGTGAGAACGAACAATATGGGTCATCCAATACATTACATAGTATCCACACTCATATGACCCATTTTGTCTGTTACACTACAATATATCATCACAGTTGATAATAGTTAGTGAATAACATTTGTTATAAAACAATTATAACAAAGTATGACTTTAGCATATGTCAATACGTGGTAAATTAATCCAATTTCGATCCATACGTAAATATTCTACAAAATTACAATCATACAATTATACAATATATTCAACATACAATCAATTCAATCATACAATCAAACAATTAATAAACTATAACAATTTCATGCACTATCAAAATTAAAGCAAAAATTATACCATAATACATTACCAAAACTATAGAAACTTCATACATTACCAAAACTATAGCATTATGCAAAAATTAATGAAGAAATCACGTTATAAATGCAAATGGACATAAATACCTGGAAGAGGAACGGCGGCGGAGAGGGTGAAAAACGCAACACAACGGCGGCGGCGGCGGAGAGGGTGAAAAACGCAAGGAAATCACGATTTTGATCGGCTAAAACTCGTTTTTATCGTCAAAAACGAATAATGACCGAACAATTTTGAGTTTAAACGGTTAAAAACGCAAAATCTGAGGTGAAGGGTGGTTGGGAGGAAGAAGAAACGCGAAACAGAGAGAACGCGCGAGGAAGACGATGCACTGTTCCAAGTTTTGTTTTTTAACTCTGAACAGGGGAATCTACCGCGGTTCACTACTTAACCGCGGTATAAAGGGGTTATATGCCGCGGTTTAACCCCCAACCGCGGCATATACTAATTTAAAAAATTATCAGAAATGGCATTTTTGAAATTATTTTCAAACTATCTGCCGCGGTTGCCCGCTGAACCGCGGCATATACCTCGAAATATTTCAAATAAATATTAAATTAATTTCATATAGGAGAATATGCCGCGGTTCTCTGGGGAACCGCGGCATATACCCCTGAAACGTGTTCAACACAACTGTCTCCCCAACTGCCTTTCACAGAATTTGAAAAGTTACAGGGGTTATATGCCGCGGTTCTCTGGGGAACCGCGGCATATACCCCCTGTAACTTCTGAAATTCTCTGACTGGCAGAGAAGTTAAGACGTTACAGGGGTATATGCCGCGGTTCCCCAGAGAACCGCGGCATATAACCCCTGTAACTTTTCAAATTCTCTGACCCAGTCAGCACCTGCAATAAATTGGCAGGGTATATGCCGCGGTTGTGCAGAGAACCGCGGCATATTCTCTGTTATTTAATTTTTTATTCATACGTGGCGTCAAAGGCAATGGTTGACTGCGGTATATGCCGCGGTTCTACCGGGAACCGCGGCATATAGGTTCGTTTTATTTACAAAACTGCCACCGCGCACCATTATGCTGCGGTTTTCGTTGAACCGTGGCATAATGTGCGCTGTAAAAACCCGATTTTTTACTAGTGGGTGTATCATACATTCCAACAATCATCTCAGCAGTGGCCACCTGCCTTTTCTGGATAGACTGTAACTGTGCACCTATAAGAGACATGTGCATGTCCCTCATTTGGAAAGGTTTTCCTTCATGTGTCTCAGGAGATGCCCGACTCTGTGCTTGCCCTCTTTCTCTGCGAGTACGACGTGGTGGAACTGGCTGAGCTGCTTCCTCACCTCCACAGTATTGTCTATAATAAGCCTCATCAATTGCTTTCGTTGGCCTTTCAATTGGTGGAGCAGAAGTATCCACCCCAGCTATCTTGGAGAGATGTGTGATTAAAGAAGGATGTCCTAAGGGTGCTTTGCTGTTTGTTGTGTTAGCACACACCCTTATCTCATCAACTATTACTTGTCCAATATTAACATTCAAGTTCCTGATTGCACAGTAAAGGAGGAGTGCCCTCCTAAGAGTAATGTTTGACACATGAGAACATGGTTGAATGTTGGCATGAGAAAATGCCATCCAATACTTTGCAAGAGGAGTCAAGTCAGTTCTCCTAATGTTCACCACAACGCCAGTTCTATTCCTCTGAAAATGTCCTCCAGGTACACATAAAACTCTCTCCACATCATCAAAATCAGCGCCTTCTTCCATACAAAGAGCAAACTGGCACTGCTCACCAGCCCACACAGTATCCAAGAAGTTGTTGATGGAATCAGGATCATACCTAATAGCATGGCCTCTGACATAGCCTAGGTAATTCTCAGCTGGATAATCGCCAATCTTTCTTGCATTAGTGTAGAATTCTTTCACCACAGCTATATTGGCAGGTGTAGGGTATGTGGCTAGCTTCCCCCAATCATTCCCTAACAATTGCTCTCCAAATTGAGGAGCAAAGTTAGGTATCATTCCAACCTTTCTCTCCATAAGTAGTCTCCTATCTTGGACCACCTTAAAGTGTTTCTCATGTTTGCGAGATAAGAACCTACTAGAATGGGGTTGTTCTGGTTCCTTTTCTTTTCTTTTGGATGCCATGGTCTTCATTCTTTTGCCTGAAGAGGATGCCATTCCTACATCAAACACAGATACAAAACCACAAAACATGTTGTTAATCATTAGTAAAACACAGACAACACCTTATTTCGAAGCTAAACCACCATTGAGGGTCAAAATCACCCCTCAGCGCCACCAGTGAGCAATCTAGAACGCAACTCAGCAAAAACAACATGTCTGTCCGGGTGCCGCTCAACGGCAATTTACCCCTGAGCGGTGACTCTGCAAATTTTTGAAAACTTCATTTTTAACTTATCCTAACTCCACCCACATGCAATTTTCAGTTTTCCAGATCAAAATCATTCAGTTTAATTGGTTCAAACATTAATTAAATCATCAAATCATGCATAGAAATCAAAACCCCTAAAGATTCATGCTTTATCAATCAAATTCGAACTCAAGAACCCTAGAATGAAAAATGCTTGACTTACTTGGGTGGAGATGCTAGCTGAAATGAGAATGCTTTCAAGCTATGATGCTCTCTTCCAACCCTAAACTTAGATGGAAAACTAGTGAGAAAGTGAGTGAAAGGGAGATTTTCTCAAGAGGGATGAAGGAAAAGTTGTAGAGAACCTTTGAAAACGTATGTAGGAGTGTGTGTGTGTAGAGAAGAGTCTGAAAAGAGAAGCTAAGGCGCAGCTTAGGGTATAAAAATACCCTAATGGGCTCGGGTTCCGCTAAGGGGCAACCTAAGCCCAGGATGCGACACTACCACTCAGCGGTAGTTTGCCGCTCAGCGGCACTTTCGGGAAGTGTTCTTCTTCTCCCTAGCTTAACCTAAGTGCCTCCTAACCATTCCTCTCACTTACTCCCTACAATAACATTTTCAGATTACTCATGCAAAACCCTATTATGCAACTACAATAAACAAAAATATCATCAATCAACTGGGTTGCCTCCCAAGTAGCGCTTGTTTAACGTCACGAGTCTGACCCAAAATCCACCAACACCCATCAATATGTGTAACAAACCTAGTATCCTTCAGTAGATGCTATATCCAAAAACATATTTACAGAAATAATGTCCAACTGATTAACAATTACAAAACCAAAATAAAATCAAAAGAAATATTGTCCTCAAATCACTGGAATGCCTTCCAGCAAGCGCTCTTTTAACGTCATTAGCTTGACCCAATAAAGTTCAAGTTCCTTCTTCATGGTTGATGTCCATATCCTACCAACTCCTCAACTGCTTCCGGGTACTATTTTGACTCTTCTAGAATGTGGAGACTCTATCTCTATCATCTCCTTTTCTTTGTAGCCTTTCATAACCCACAACTTGTTTTTAAATCTCACAAGTGTACCAAGTTGGAGTCGTTTTTTCATGCAGTCATCAGGAACTTTTCTTCCTCTTCCAATCTTTTCTTTTTCCTGTACCTGAAACAACAAACAATGTTTACCTTTAACCTTGTGCTTTTCATCTTCAGGGCTAGTCATGAGTACATCTTGATATGCAGCTTTATGACTAGCTTCTTCCTCATGCATCTGCCTCTCTTCTTTGAAGACATCTACACTAACTCTCTCTTCTCGGTCTTGGAGCACCACTATACCTTCGTTCACATCAATGATGGCTTTTGCCGTTTTCATAAACGGTCTTACGAGAATAATGGATATCTTTTCAGTCTCCATCTCCATCACCACAAAGTCTACACAAACTATAATATCCTCTGTTATCCCATAAGGTTCCTTTGAAGATCCATCTGCCATTACTAAATTAACCTTTATAGGCTTCACATCAACATCACCGATCTGCTCCAATAAAGAATAAGGTATCAAGTTAACACTTGATCCTAAATCAAGTCAAGCTTTTTCTATCCTTTTCTTCCCTATTGTGCATGGAATGGAAAAACCTCCTGGATCTTTTGCTTTTGGAGGGAATGAATCCTTTTTAATAGCTTTATACTTCTTTGTATCATCATCTCTACGTCTTTTCTTTGTAGAAAATTTCTTCCTCAGGTTTAGTATAAACTGCTATTTGTTGTAATATCTCCTTCCAAGGTACATCATTGTCCACCATCTTGAATAATTCTGTAAAATCAAATTGTTTTTCTTGATTTATTGGAAAAGGAAAAATATCATTATTCTTTATCTCTCTTCTCTCTCCTTTCTCTTTTCTCTCTTCTTTTTCTTTTTCTCTCTCTTCTTTTTCTATCTCTCCTTTTTCTAACTCAACTGTCTCATCATTTATACTCTTCAACACTTTACATTCTTCCCTGGGGTTAACCTCAGTATTAGCCCCAAAATTTTTGTCTGGCCTCTCTTCCAACTGCTTGGTAATCTGACCCATTTGAATCTCCAAATTCTTAATAGTAGCTTCAGTGCTCTTTTGAGTAGACTCAGTTTTCTGTATGAACTGATGAAGAGTTTCTTCCATCCTTATTGATCTTTCATTAAGTATAGAAATATGTTTCCATAAGGTTGGTTGTTGCTGTTGCTTGTTAAATTGCCCAGTTTGTCTAGCTTGCCCACTTTGTCCTTGACCAATGCTTGGGTGTGGTTTCCACCC
The DNA here is from genome assembly GCA_027742785.1 of Vigna reflexopilosa. NCBI lineage: Eukaryota > Viridiplantae > Streptophyta > Magnoliopsida > Fabales > Fabaceae > Vigna > Vigna reflexopilosa. The sequence goes on along the minus strand of CM050931.1, from coordinate 12,536,373 downwards.
TTGATTAAAATTCCCCTGACTGTATTGATTGGCCATGAAGTTAACATCCTCTAAGGCTTCTATTGGAAAGGCGCATTGACCATTTATATGGTCACCCCCACATAATTCACACAACTGTGATTGAACCTGTGCAACAGTCTTTAACTCTTTTGGTAGTCGTGCAAGTGTTTTTGTAAGAGTCTCAAATTGTTGAGTTAGTATCTTGTTCTGTGCTAGCAAGGCATCATTAGTTTGTAACTGTAGAACTCCTTTTTGTTGAATGGGAGCTCCTTTTTCACTGTTTAGTTCATTATCACTTGTAGCCATATTTTCAATGATTTCTGTAGCTTCCTCTGGAGTTTTCCATTTGATATTTCCTCCTGCTGAGGCGTCAAGCATCATCTTGGTTTGTGAACCAAGACCTCTAAGGAAGATTAGGACAACTTCCACTTCGTCAAATCCATGCGTGGGAGTCTTTCTTAATAAGCTTTTGTATCTGTCCCATGCATGACCCAGTGATTCCTCCACGCCTTGCCTGAATGATGAAATCTCTTGCTTTCCTTTATTTACCTTTGATTGTGGAAAGTATTTGTTTAGGAACTTTGTCGCCACTGCTTCCCACTCTGTAAAGCTTCCTTCTGGAAAAGAATTCAACCAAAGCTTAGCGTTGCCTCCTAATGAGAATGGAAACAGGTTAAGTTTGATTGCTTCGTCCGACACCCCATTTATTTTTACCGTGTTGCAGATCTCATTAAAAGTTGTGAGGTGATCATATGGGCTTTCGTGAGACAACCCATTAAATTGATTACTCTTCACCAGTTGGATTAATGTTGGTTTCACCTTCATGTTGGTTGCATTGACCCTCGGTCTTGCTATGCTATTAAAATGTTGAGGTCCAGCTATATAAGTGTAATCTGCAAGAGTTCTTCTGGCATTATTATTCTCCATATTCTCAGTGCTATGGTCAGACCTTGTGGTGATGGTTGTAACAGAGTTTCTGGAGAAGGAAAAAGTTCTCTAGATGTACGGATTCTTCTCCTCCGTCTACTCTCGTCTAAACCTTCAAGAAGAGGTTGTGCAGTTTTCTTGCTCCTAGTTCGGATTTCCTCTTGCATACACAAGAAAACAAATCCCTAGAAAAATTGGTTAGCACAAAAGATATAAAAAAAAGATATAAGATCAAAGAAAAGAAATAAAATAAAAACAGAAAAATAAAATAAAATAAAATAAAAATAAAAACAAAAACAGAAAATAAAAATAAAATAAAATAAAAATAGAAAAAATAAAAAACAGAAATTCAAATTTCAAAATTCAAGTCAATGATAATCAATAATCACACAAATGAACTAGTTAAACCATGAGTCCCCAGCAACGGCGCCAAAAACTTGATGACAAATTTATGAACAACGAAAAACGGCGCCACAAACTTGTTTAACAATCGGCAAGTGTGACCGAATCGTATCTAGTAATAAAACTCGGTAAGACCAAGTATCGTTCTCCCAAAGGACTCACGGTCTAGTTAGCTATATGATGTTACCAATAAGGAGTATTGGTAAAACCTGAAGATGTGTTTTGATGATGCTGCAAGTTATAGATTTTGGATGTAGTAGGAAAATATTTAAAAAAGCAACTTGTAGATTTTGAATGTAGTAGGAAAATGTTAAACATTGTAATTTTTACTAGTATAATCGATTATGGTTAAGCAATAATCGATTATCACAAGTCATACTTGAATAATCGATTATCACTTCATATAATCGATTATCACAAGTCATACTTGAATAATCAATTATCACTTCATATAATCGATTATCACATTTTTGAAAACCTTTAACGGACTTGAATAATCGGTTATCACTTACAATAATCGATTATTCATGGCAGTTGAGAGTTGACCCTTGGCACTCAGTGTACTTGGCTATATAATTTGATTTGGAGAAAACAGAAGGTAACGTTTTTTGAACTGAGAAAGCTTAGAACACTGTGTGTCAGAGGAACGTTCTTAGAGAGCTTTTTGTTCATTGTTCCCTTGCTTGGTCTTGTGAAAGGAGAGGCTCGCGTATCGTGTGTCGATAGTCGGAGCAGACTCTCTTCAAGTTAGCAAGGTGCTCTGCCTGGTCTTGTGAAAGGAGAAGCTTGTGAATCGTTGGTCGATTGCTGGAGCGGTTCTCTTCAAGTTGGTTGAGTGGTTCTTTTCATTTTATTCCTGTTCATTATCTTGTAATCTGTTTAACCATTCTTAGTGAAAAAGGTTAATCACTATTTATAGTGATTAACGACTGCACGTAGAATCTTTTGATTCGAACCAGGACAAAAATTCTGTGTTGATCTTCTTATTCCCTACACTCATATTATTTTACGTATATCAACTGTTTGATTAATTTTCTGAAAGAAAATTATTTTTACTAAAAGGACAAAATTAATTTTAATTGTGATCGAATACGCTTCCCGCTCTCTGAGTTTTAATTCCACTGCGTTATACTCTTCGAAAAATACCCCCTCCGATACCATCAATTGGTATCAGAGCTTGCTTTGATAGTTTTTCAAAATTTGCGAAAATGGCCGGTCACAATCAAAACCATGTATATGCTGAGGGTGCTTCCATTAACAGACCTCCATTGTTTACTGGTGATAACTATGCTTTTTGGAAAGTGAGAATGGAGATTTTTATGGGGTCTATTGATAGAGGTATCTGGGAAGCTGTACAAAATGGCCCTTATATTCCTATGAATACTATTGATGGTGTAGAGACTGAAAAACCTTATTTTAATTGGACTGCTGAAGAAAATAGATGAGCTCAGTTTGATATTAAAGCTCACAATATAATTTCATCTACTGTTGTACTTGATGAATTTTATAGAATTTCAGTGTGTAAGACAGCACAGGAAATATGGGAAGTCCTCAGAGTCACTCATGAAGGAACAGAGGACGTGAAACGTGCTAGGAAGAACACTCTCATTCAGGAATATGAGATGTTCAGAATGCAACCTGGAGAAACGATCTCTGATGTTCAAAAACGATTCACTCATATTGTGAATCATTTAACATGGTTGGGTAAGACTTTTGATACTGATGAACTTAATGTGAAAATTCTGAAATCTCTGGACAGGTCTTGGCAACCAAAGGTGACTGCCATCTCATAATCTCAAAATCTTACTCAGATGTCAATGCCAATCTTGTTTGGAAAGCTCCGTGAGCATGAACTTGAGCTGAGGAGATTGACTACTGATGCACAAATTTATGATCACCAAAATATGATGTCACAAACTTGTTTAACAATCGGCAAGTATGACCGAATCGTTTCAAGTAATAAACTCGGTAAGACCAAGTATCGTTCTCCCAAAGGACTCACGACCTAGTTTAGTTATGTGATTTGTTGATTAGCTAAGACTTAAGAACAAAATAAATGGAGTTTAATATGCAAAAGACGAAAATAAACATGTATGCATGAGGTTGATCAATGGCTAAAACAAAAGACAAGCACTTTCAATGAAATATGTTGATGAATATGTTGTTGGGGGTCAATTTCATCTTATCCACTCTCATATATTTTAGGAATTCAACATTCAAATCATCATTGTTAATGCCACTCTCTAAATTACCTTTCAAGAAGGCTTCTCCCTAATTACGAGTTCATACGATTCCTAGCATTCCTAATAATTAGTTTTTTTAGCACAGGAGCTTAAGGCAACCAATATACTATTGGGAGAAATTCCCCTGATCTAGACTTTTCCGTACGTTCCCGTATCGACAAAATCAATAATCATGCATTGAATGAGTTAAACAAAGCAAGCATTGAGCAAAGAGGAAAAACCCTAACTAATGATGAAAGAAAACATAAATCTTAGATTAAGATGCAAGCACAAATTCCATATATGAGAGCTTCAAAAGATTACATTGATTCCCCAACAAACATACAAGGTTTAGTTCACCATATTCATGGTGAACCTAGATGAACAATAATGAAAGAATGAAAGATAAAACCCTAGAAAGGTGAAGAGGTAGCCTGAGCATCCAAGATCCTCCTTCAAAGGGGTGGAAGAGAGAGTGTTTGCTTCGTTTCTGCCAAAGATCCAAACCCTAGGACGTCCTAAAGCTTATATACTATTCTAAAATTACATAAAATCTAGGTCCAAGCCCAGAAGTGTGCCGCTCAGCGGTGAAGTGCCGCTCAGCGGTAAGTGCGTGAGTAGTTTCTTCCCCTCAGCGGCCATTTTGCCCCTCAGCGGCCATTTTGCCCCTCAGCGGATCTCCCGTGACTTCCTGAGTGTCGCTCAGCGGTAAACTGCCGCTGAGCGGTACTTGCGGCTTCTCCTTTTTCACTTTTTGGTGTCTTTTCTGATTTCATCTCTCTCCTTCTTCACTTCTTTCACCAAATTCACTTTAAAACCTGCACAAAAACACTGAAATCAAGCATAAACCTGTCCAGCTCTCTTATTTATGAAAATATGAATAAAAGCATGATTTCAAGCTAGTTTCTAAGTGTTAAAGGTTGCTTTTAGTATCAATTTAAGCATGAAAATAACAACTTTTCAACTGTTATCACCGCTCAACGCCAGTTTACCGCTGAGCGGCTGATGGAGCCAAATTCCAGAGGAAACCAGTGGCCTGAAGCTCCCAGATCAGAAGTATGGTAGATGTGTTGGTGTGCAGCGGAATTGATGGAGTAAATGGTGATGGAGATGTTTGAATGAAGCAAGGTAAAATGAGTGAACCCTCTCAGCTCAGAAAGCCTTCATATAATGGAAGGAAGCTTGAGAGAAAATGAAGAATTAGCAAGCAATTTTGACTCAAGAGCAGAATGCAAGACTGGAATATATTTCTCAGCATTTGGGCATAGCTCTAAAGTACCCATACAAGGAAGAAACCCTCCTATTTATAAGTGAAGATGGGTCTCTTTTCTGAAATGAAATCCCGCCTAATTTCAAATGGGAAGCCTAACAGCAACGCCAAATCCTTCCAGCAAATCCCATGCCTTGCTCCAGGTCAGCTCCTCACGTGTTGGAAGCATCTTCTCATCCAATGCTGGGCAATTTTGGGGTTTTGGCTGGGCGCATATGACTTTGGCAGCAAGCTTCTCCAACCAGGCCTTCCTTTCACGTGCCAAATGCCATGCTGGCAACTGCTCCCTCCAATTTATTTAATCCTACAAAACAAAGTAAACATGCTTAATTAAGAGAAGAAGGTTTAAGATAATTCAACTTCCATAGAAGCAAAATATTAAGTGATCCTTCTTCCTCTTGAACTCTCTTAGCCATGGCTCTAGTAAGAGGTCCAATGTATGTCTTAGATGGTCTTCCATCAGACCCTCCCTCTTGAGAAGGATCTGTCCTCAGATCTATTGCATCCTGTTGATCATCTCCTGTGAAAGGAATTAAATCACAGATGTTAAAAGTATGACTGACACCATAACTTTCAGGAAGATCTAAGATGTATGCATTATCATTTATCCTTTTGACCACCTTGAATGGACCATCTCCTTCTTGGACTAAGTTTGGACTTCCTTTGAGAGGGAAATCTTTCCTTTCTCAAATGAAGCCAAACTAGGTCTCCTTTTTCAAAAACTATTTTCTTTCTCCCTTTGTTGTTGTATTTTGTATATTTTTGAGTTTGTTTTTCAATTTGGGTTTTGACCTTCTCATGTAACTTCTTGATGAACTCCGCTTTAGAAACACCTTCTTTATGAAGAAAAAGAGATGGTTCTGGAAGAGGTAGTAAATCAAGAGGTGTGATAGGATTAAAACCATAAACAACCTCAAAAGGAGAAAGATTAGTAGTCTTGTGGACTACCCTGTTATAAGCAAATTCAATATGAGGTAGATGTTCATCCCAAGATTTATTGTTACCTCTTAATATTACCCTTAATAATGTAGATAGAGATCTATTAACTACTTCAGTTTGCCCATCAGTTTGTGGGTGACATGTAGTAGAAAATAGAAGTTTAGTTCCAAGCTTTTCCCATAAAGTTTTCCAAAAGTGGCTTAGGAACTTCACATCTCTATCAGACACTATAGATTTGGGTAAACCATGCAATCTCACTATTTCCTTAAAGAAGAGTCGAGATATATAGCTAGCATCATCTACTTTGTGGCAGGGTATAAAATGAGCCATTTTACTAAAACGATCTACTACCACAAAGATAGAATCATAACCCCTTTGAGTTCTTGGTAATCCTAGGACAAAGTCCATGCTTATGTCCTCCCAAGGGGTATTAGCTATGGGAAGAGGTGTATAGAGTCCATGAGGCATAATCTTTGACTTAGCTTGTAAACAAGCTATGCATTTAGAACAATGCCTTTGAACATCTATTCTCATGTGTGGCCAATAAAATTTACTTTTCAAAATGTTTAGAGTTTTATCAACTCCATGATGGCCCATAAGTCCTCCTCCATGACTCTCTTTGATAAGAAGTTTTCTAATGGATCCTTGGGGTATACAAAGTTTTCCTTTATTAAAAAGATACCCCTCAGAAAGATAGAATCCATCAAAAGGCTTCTTAAGACATGATGAATAAGTGGATGCAAATGTTTCATCATTTTCATACAACTCTTTTATGTCATCAAATCCTAATATTTGGGATCCTAGGGTTACTAATAATGCATGTCTTCTAGATAAAGCATCCGCAACAACATTAGTACTCCCCTTTTTGTGTTTGATGACATAGGGAAATTGCTCCAGATATTCCACCCACTTGGCATGTCTTTTGTTTAGCTTTGCTTGCCCTTTTATGTACTTGAGAGATTCATGGTCAGTGTGGATGATGAATTCTCTAGTAAACAAGTAATGTTCCCAAGTTTTTAAAGCTCTAATGAGGGCATACAACTCTTTGTCATAGGTAGGATAGTTCAAGGTAGGTCCCCTAAGTTTTTCACTAAAGTAAGCTACGGGATGTCCTCCTTGTATTAAAACAGCTCCTATACCTATCCCAGATGCATCACATTCTAATTCAAAGGCTTTGGAAAAATCAGGTAAAACGAGAATGGGTGCATGAGTTAACTTATGTTTCAAAGTCTCAAAAGACAATTCTTGCTTATCACCCCAAAGAAAAGGAACATCTTTCTTGACTAACTCATTTAAAGGAGCAGCTATGGTGGAAAAGTCTTTCACAAATCTCCTATAAAAACTAGCTAGCCCATGAAAGCTTCTTACTTCTCCTATATTTTTAGGGGTTGGCCATTCTTGTATAGCCTTGATCTTCTCTGGATCAACATGCACACCTTCTTTTCCAACTTTGAAACCAAGGAAAATCACACCTTCTTGACAAAAAGTACATTTGTCAAAGTTGGCAAAGAGGTGGTGTTCTCTAAGAAGAAGCAAGACTTCCTTGATATGTCTAAGATGCTCTTTAAGACTTTGACTATAGATTAAGATGTCATCAAAGTAGACCACTACAAATCTGCCTATGCATTCCCTAAGCACATGATTCATTAATCTCATGAATGTACTTGGAACATTGGTCAAGCCAAAGGGCATGACTAACCATTCATATAAACCAAACTTGGTCTTGAAAGCAGTTTTCCATTCATCTCCTTCATGAATTCTTATTTGATGGTATCCACTTTTAAGATCAATTTTGGTGAAGAGATTTGCTCCATGTAATTCATCCAACATGTCATCTAGCCTAGGAATGGGGTGCCTATACTTGACAGTTATGTTGTTGATGGCCCTACAATCTGTACACATTCTCCAAGACCCATCCTTTTTAGGGACCAACAACACAGGCACAGCACAGGGACTTAAACTCTTTTGGATCCACCCTTTGTTCAACAAGTCATTAACTTGTTTCTCTATTTCTTTTGTTTCCATAGGGTTGGTTCTATAGGCTGGCCTATTGGGTAGGCTTGCCCCAGGCACCAAATCTATTTGATGTTCTATTCCCCTCAAAGGTGGTAATCCACTTGGTACCTCTTTGGGAAATATATCATCAAATTCCTTTAAAAGTTTTTGCAACCCCTTTGGTAGAGAACCAAGTTCATGAGTGATTGAAACAAATGCCTCTTTGCAATAAAGAAGGAAATGAGGTTGTCCAAGAAAAAGATTTTTGGAAATATTCAAGGTTTGAGGTTGGACAACTTCATGGGCTGAGGCATGGGTTACCAAATTCTTTCTTTCTTTCTTATTTTCTTTTTTCTTTACTCCATCCAACTTCTTCTTAAGAATTATTTGGTCCTCTCTTACTTGTGAAGGTGTAAGAGGACACAAAATAATTTTCTTTCCCTTGTGTTGAATGGTGATTTTTTTGGTGACTCCATCATGTAAAGCTTGTTTATCATATTGCCAAGGTCTTCCAAGTAATATGTGCCCAGCTTCCATGGGTACTATATCACAAACAATTTGATCATCATATTTGCTAATGGAAATGGGTACACTTACTTGTTCTTTAACTACTATTCCATCATCCTCTTTGATCCATTGATGTTTGTAAGGTTTAGGATGAGGAGTAGTGGTTAAGCCAAGCTTCTCTACCATTCTAGAACTACAACAGTTGCAACAAGAGCCACTATCCACTATCATTGAACATGTCTTTTCTAAAACTTTGCATCTTGTGTGGAATAGGTTCTCTCTTTGTGACTGTTCTAGTTCTACATGTTTGCTCTCAAGGAGTCTTCTCACCATGAGTAAATCTCCATCACAAGGTAGAGTTTCTTCTTCTTCAGAAGTGGATGTTTCAGACTCACTACATGAAGAACCCTCACTTTCACTTTCATGTTCAAGAATGTAAGTTGACCTTCTATTTCGACACTCAGATGAATAGTGCCCTCTTTCCCCACATTTAAAGCATTTGGTTTCCTTACTTTTATTATCTTTTGGAAGTTCTTTGGCTCTTTCTTTCCCTTTCTCCCTCTCTCTAGATTCTTCATATCTTGGCTTAATTAGACTACCCTCCCTCTTATATTCTTTCTTGTAACTATGAGGGTAATCTTTCTTAGTAGAGCTTTTTGTTTTGAGTTGCTGCTCTACCCTCACACAAAGTTGGACTAACTCATTGAGATCATTGTAGGGTATAAGTTCAACCCTATCTCTTATGTCATAGTTGAGTCCACTTTGGAACCTAGCAATTGTGATTCTTGGTTCCTCTCTTATCCCAGCCCTCAACATGAGTAATTCCATTTTTTGTCTATATTCATCAACACTCATGTTCCTTTGTTGGAGTTTATGGAGTTTATCCATTATCTCCCTATCATAGTAGGCTGGTACATGCCTCCTCCTCAAGGCAGCTCTCATTTCATTCCAATACCTCATGGGAGGTAAGTGTCTTAGCCTATGGTCCTTGACTAAGGCTGTCCACCAAATTAAGGCATAACCTTGAAAGCTTAGAGAAGCCATGGTGACTCTCCGTTCATCATCTATTTGGTGGCACTCAAACAATTGCTCAACTTTCATTTCCCACTCTAGGTATTCTTCTACATCATCTTTTCCATGAAAGGAAGGAAGATCAATCTTAGGCTCTCTTGGGTAATGCTCTCTAACTCTATGTTGTCTTCTAGAAGGCATTTGGTAGTAGTCATCATTGTGATGACTACTATTTTGCTCAATTTCACTTGGAGAAGATGATGATTCTTCTCTTCTCCTATGGGAAGACCTCTCTTTCTTTTTATCTTGATTAATCAAAAGTTGACTAATCATATCTTTGAGCTCACTAATCTCTTTATCCCTTTGTTCAAATCTTTGCTCAAATTCTTCCCTTAAAGACATTTCACTATTGGGTTTCAAACTTCCTTGCACACTTGATTGACTCATTCTTGTCAAAGGAAAATTTTCAAAAGGTTTTCAAAATGTTTGACAAGTAATGAATGAAAAAATTTTTCACAAACTTTCTTTGTTTTTGGTGAAAAATTTCTAAGAGATTCTAGAAGTAAAAGATGTTTCTAAGTAGCTCCCAAGAAGAAGAGGTGAGTCACAAATGGACAAGCTTAGAAACCAAGTTCTTCCTTAGCCAGAGTTTCCTTAGAATGTTCTTTTACTTTAGTTTCTAAGTAGAAATTCTTCAAATTCTTTTTAAATGTTATGAACCTACAAACCAAAGAAAGGTTTACTATATGCTATGCTTTCCTAAATACCACGGAGACCTAAAAATAAAAGGATTACTCAAGATATTTAAGGAAAGCAATAAATATGCAAGAATGTAAATGCTAGACGGCCCTAAGTGAAAGTGCAAGTGACACTTGGAGCCCCTTGACACACTTTCACACTAAGAAAACGAAATTAGACTATTACAATGTTCAATTGTGAGCTTGGAATTGCTTCAAAAGCATTTTCCCAAGTCACTTGGCACAAAAACAGAAATATAATTAAAAAAACTACAAGGTTCCGTGATACTCAAACAAGCTCAATTAAATGTGTAAAAATAGTGTGGACTTCAATCTTCAGCTGCTGCCAAGTGTATCTCAAAAACAGTATGCAAGTTGTTCAAATTCTGGTGGCAAATTATGCTGTTGTAATGTATTCTACAGCTGCTGGACAGCAGAGTTGCATCTACTCAAGAGCTCCTAATTGCTTTTCATTTCAGCTTTCCCCTCACTTCCTAGTATGCTACCATTATAAGTAAAGGTTTCTGCAACTGGATGCTTCACAACAGCTATCACAGTAAAGGTTTCTGCTACCATTATTAGGAACCATGATCTAGAGGATTAGTTGTCTTAATCTTTTTTTCTTAATGCGAAAGTCGTTATTAAGGTTTTCAAAGGATTGTTGTCTAATAATCAAGGCTAGGCTTTTAACGCCAAGGGATTGAGTTCTACGTACTTTTGAAAGTGACATTAGCATTTCCAATGAAGAAGACGAATTCTAATATGCATGAAAGTGAAGTAGGTGAAATCTAACCCCAAAACATCATCATCTCAATACCATTCATTCATTCTTGTTTTAGCTTCAAAAGATCAATTTTACATTCAAGTTATTATGTTTACTTTTATTGCATTCAAATTTCATTAAATGGAATCATTCTTTAGTCTTAATTAGTTAAGGTATTATACGATTGTTTGCTGTCACGAGTCTCTTGGAAAAGATACTTGGTCTTACTATTTTATATTACTTGATACGATTTGGTACACTTGCCAATGAGTTAACAAGTTTTTGGCGTCGTTGCTAGGGACTTGTGGTAACACTATATTGTTTTAGCTACAAAAGATCAATTTTACATTCAAGTTATTATGTTTACTTTTATTGCATTCAAATTTCATTAAATGGAATCATTCTTTAGTCTTCATTAGTTAAGGTATTATACGATTGTTTGCTGTCACGAGTCTCTTGGAAAAGATACTTGGTCTTACTATTTTATATTACTTGATACGATTTGGTACACTTGCCAATGAGTTAACAATTTTTTGGCGTCGTTGCTAGGGACTTGTGGTAACACTATACTTTTGCGTGATTCTTAACCAGTTAGACTTTAATTTTTACTATTTTTAAAATTTTTTTTATTCTTTTGGGGCTAATTGGGTGCTCTAGTGTGGTGCTATCTAGTGTATGCAGGGCACAATTCATACTAGGAGCACAAGATAATCTGAACCTCTCCTTACAAGTCTGGAGGTAGAGAAGACTGCCTGAAGGAACATTAGTAGAAGAAGAAGGAAGAAAAGGACTTCCAGAGAAAATTTTCCCCTCTTGAGATTCTTGAACAGTCTGTTAATCTGGTATCTGATCAGGAAACAAAAGACATGACTGACAATTAGAACGGTTGGGGTATGAGTCCAATTAGAAGTACTTTGGAGGATTAATCAACCTTCACTGGACCTCTCCACTTCAATAGCATTGCTCGGTCATAGGTTAATGCCGCAAACATGGAGATGAAGCATGCCTTCATCCACTTGGTGCAAGGTAATCAGTTCAATGGCCTAGCTCATGAGAATCCGTATGAACATCTGACCACCTTCATAGAGATTTGCAATACAATAAGATTCATGATGTGCAAGAATAGGCTATCAGACTCAGCTTGTTTCCTTTTTCTCTAGGTGGCAATGCCAAGATGTGGCTAAATTCATTCCCAGAAAATAGCTTCACTGTGTGGGAAGATGTGGTGGCCAAGTTTTTGAACAAGTACTTCCCTCAGTCCAAGATAAAAAAAGGGAAGCAGGAAATCTCTTCTTTTCAGCAGGGCATGGATGAAACTTTAGGCCAATCATGGGATAGATTCAAAGGCCTACTGCGAAAGACTCCTACTCACAGATTTGATGAACCTACAATGGTCATTCTGTTTCTTGGAGGACTAAAATCACATACTAAATTGATGTTGGATGCCTCAGCTGGAGGTAACATCAGATGGAAGACTCCAGATGAAGCTTATGAGTTGATAGAGAACATCGGTGCAAATGATAATGAATCACAAAATGAAAGAGCTCAGCTCCAAAAAAGAGGGGTTCTTCAAACTACAAGAAATTGGCGTATTATCGAAGGGTTTTTACGGACGACCTCTCGGCCTTCGGTAAAAGTGCGTTACTGACAGTCAATATTATAATTACCGAAGGTCATGGTGAAATAGCATTACAGACGGCTAAGAAGAGATTACCGAGGGGTGTGTGGCCTTTGGTAAGAGGCTCGACCCATTAAACTAAGTGATTGGGGGTATTCGTCGAGGTCGTCCCCAATTTCATCAAATAGAAAACCCTACCCTACCTCTCTCTCGTCCTATCTAGCATCTTATTCTCTCATTCTCCCTTTTGTTTTGCTTGCTCTCATTCGATCGTGGTTCCATTCTGTCCCTCTCCCTCTCCTTAATTGTCTGTTCTGTCAGTGGCATTGGGTTCTTCGTGTCGTTGTGGGTGTTGCGGCTGAGGTGGTAGTTTGTGGCTATGCGCGTGAGGCTTGTGCGACGGCAAAGGTGGTGATTCATGGTCATTAGCTTCAGGAGGTGGTTGCGTTCAGACTGTGAGCACAAGGGGAAGACTAGACAGGTTAGTACCTTCCATGTTTTTTATTGAATTCCTATATGTCATTCTGTGTATTAGAACTTGTTCTGGTATGGTTGGCCTATTAGTTTTGATTCCTCTTCATTTTGTTTTGCTCTTGGAATAAGTTTTAGGGGTTATTTTGGTCTTGTTGTAAGCATAGCGAAAATTGGTAAATCAAGAGTATAAGGAAAATATGTCCTGAGTAGGTTAAGGCTTTGTAATTTTTTTTTTCCAGTTGCTATAAGATGTATATCATATGTTCCAATTGCTATAAGGTCTATGCCAATTATTTAGTTGCTATAGGGTCCCTAACATTTTTGTTCAGTTGCTATAAGAGAAAGTTTCAGTAGTTCCGTTATTATTAGGCTTTAATCCAGTGCCTAGTTATTATGGTGTTGTTGTCAAGTGTTTAAAGTATGTTGTAGTTGCTATAAGGTTCCTAATCCAATGCTTGGTGGTCAAAGTGTTTAGACCAGTGTTCCAGTTGCTTTAATGACCAATTTTATTTGCTTAGTTGCTAAGAACCAATGCCTTTTTGCTAATTGTGTTGTCTTTTTGCTAATTGTGTTGAGGAGGTTCATTTGTATATCCCTACGTTTCGTTTGCTGCTGTGTTTCATCTAGGTTTCATAAATAGATTGAATTTATTTCTGAACCAGTTGCCTGTAGGCGTAAGTTCTGTGGTTGAATATGGTATTGTTTTCTTCCGTGTTCACTGAGTGGGGTAGCACAAATTTATATTCTGCAGGAAATTAGTATTTTCTTAACTGTGTGGTTGCATATGGTTTTGTATTGCACATCCACTTTAAATCTTCAGTCAAACATGATTCAAAACTGCTAGTAATGTAGTCAATCTTCACACAACTTCACCAACCTTTCTCTTCCTTGCCATATACCCCTTTTGAGCTTTTTATGTTTCCTGAATTGATTAGGCTTAAAGGGTGATTCTTTGATAGCAATAACTATTATGTTTGATACTTTGGTTAAGCTTGTACTAAAGGGTGAGTGTTAGAAGGAACTGAAGTTTGGTTGCTATGTTTTTTTCCTTAGCTGGTTTGTGCTTTTATATGTGCAAGGTGTGTGGCTATTTGAACTGGTTTATTTTTAGATCTAACCAGGTCACAATTATTAGTTCAACATATTTGATTCTTTATCATTTCTGGTTCTATATCCAAACATTTGGCAGTTTCTCAAGCTTTGTAATTGGTGAAGCTTTTTGACTTCGACAAAGGGCAAATAGATTATGTGTATTGTAAGATAGAACTTCAGTTTAGCATATTCTATTTCACAGTGCAAGCCTTAGTTGGTCATTTACCACTTCATATAAGCTTCCCTTGTGATCCAAAGCTATAAACTAAAATAATGTGAATTGTGATATTTCTAATTACCATTTTCTTGTCCTTCTTCATTTTCACTCTGTCCAACGCAAGAAGTTAAATGTGAGACAGAGGGTTTCACACTCAGCTGCCAAAAGCAAAAACAACATGTAAAACAACCTGTGTAGCCAAAACCTATGTGCTTGTACAACAAAAACTAGACTATTTTACAAGCTGCAGTTGATATTTGGATTTTACCTCACATATTATATAGTTTGGTTTATCTTTCCATCATCAACTTTGATACTTTATGAAATTAATTTTACCTCACATATTATAACTAACAATCGGGAATAAAGTCAAAGAATTGTTAATCTTTTCCTTTTCCCTTTGGCTAAATTATTTCCTTTTTTATATCTAAGTACAAAAGTAAGAAACAGTGCAAGTGCATACAATTTTCATTGATGCCTTTACTCTTTCAACCTTGTCTTTTCCAAGTTACTTGAATGTGCATGATCCTAGCACCTATGTATTACTCAACCATAGTTCAAGTAACCTCAATAATGTTTAGCTGTCAATTAAGGCCAACTTTTGCTTTGTGTATGTATGTAGCTCACTACATGTAGGATGGACCCTTTAACGTCTTTATTTGGATTTTAGTGAATTGAATTTTTGGACCATTCATTGATAAGAAAAATCCTTCTATTGAATAAATAAAAGATAGGAACAATCAATAATACTTCCTTTCTTTTAATTTTTAAAAGGGTTATTAAATGTCTTATATAATTATGCTTTTCATAACACCGATTCCTAAAGTTGTTTGCCTTCACTTTTTCGCTTCCTGCTCCCCACTTTTGCATTTGCTTGCTTCATGTGTTCCATAGTAAAAATTCTATACATTAGTTTGATCGGTGCTCAATACTTCTTAAACTTATTACAGTTTTACTAGACTTTAGAGTGGTCTGAAACCTTGATTCCATGGACTTGAAATCGAATCATACTCCTGTTCTCACTGATTCTACACCCGTAATAAAGTCTAGGCTGTAAAAGGCAATAAATGATGAACAAATTTCTAATCCCCGGCAACAGAATCAAAAACTTGTTAACCCTCGGCAAGTGTAACCGAATCATATCAAGTAATAATAAATGGTAAGACCAAGTATCGTTTCCTAAGAGACTCATGACACTAAACAATTATGTGATTACTCAACTGATTAAGACTCTAAAGAAAATATTTTGGGGTTTTTGAATGCAAATGCAATAAAATAAACATGAATACAATTTGATCAATTGAGGTTAAACACAAGAAAGAATGGATGAAGTTGATGATATTGTTATGTTTAGATTTCACCTAATTTACTCTCATGCATTTATGAATTCGTCTTTCTTTTCATTAATGTTAATGCCACTCTCTATATTACTTTAAACCTCATGTCTCGGCGAAGAAAGCCTAATCATAATCACTAGTTTACAATGTCTTGTCTCCCTAGCAATTAATCATGCATTATAGTGAACAGAAGCTTAAAGACAACCAACTATCATACTCCTATGTCTAGGTTGGTAATATACTCGGCGCAATTTTTTTTTTGCAGTCTGGTTGACTTTTCTGCATTCTGGTTTACTAGTTTACTTTTCTGGTTGACTAGTTGACTTTTCTGGTTGACTGGTTTACTTTTCTCTTTTTTGGTTGACTTTTCTACATTCCAGCCATTCGGTACTTTAACTCCTTTTTCAAATCATTCCAATAACCTATAAAATCAAGGGAATCTAGCATAAAACCATTAAATTCACCATCAACTCTGTTATTCACAAAACTAAAGCAAAAACATGAGTTCAAACAAGCTTCTAAGTCAAAAAAGGTGTTTTTAATATCAAAATTAAGTATAAATATAACGGTTTTTCAACCGTTATCAATAAACTCATGCAAACTGACCTTGAGCAGTTGTAATAAGCATAATTAAACTTGTTTGAATGAATTTTCATGAGCCAATTGTGGATTGAATTGAAAATATGCAAATTAGTCATTATACTAGGCCAATTTTTACATGAAGATTCATTCATAACCAGTTTTTGCATTTTTGCTTGATTCTATTTATTCTTTGATTTTGAAATGTATTCTAGCACATTTCTTAGGTTCCTTTTGATTCCCTACGTGTTTCATAGCTGTTATTTCTTACTTGTTTCAGTTTTTATCATTCTAAGTGCCAATTTCTCTGTTTGAAAATTGATGTTGCCCTGACTGTTTATTGGTGTAGTGTTAAGATTGGGATTGATGTTTATATTGTTGGTTTATGCTGATGTTAAGATCTGTGGCAATTTCCAACTTAGAGACCTTATTCATTTGAGGTAGCATCTTTAGGAAGAGGAGGTGAAACATAATATGGGTTGAATAGGTAACTTTCAGCCAACTGTAAGTGCTAACTTTAGTACAAAAATCTACAACCCGTGAGTTTTTTTTAATGCATGTCATCCATAGTGAATTTCCCACCATTCCAGCTCTACATTGTGTTTTCGATCCAAAATATTGTTGAAATTGATCATGCTTGACTGTTTAGGTGGAATTATAATTATTTGTTATGATTGCTGTTTTTGCTTCTGTTGTTTACATTGTGAATCTGTTCCAGCTTTCAATATTCATTTTCAATCCGTGTTTAGGTGCATGTGTAGCAAGATATTAACCTATAAGGAAATGAGAGAATGTGTAGCCTTGGTGATATGAGCTCAAACATGCCAAAACGTGAATTTGATTACACAAAATCTGCATAAAAAGTCATTTTTTGATTAATCATGTGTGTAATTTGTTTCTGTCCAGATTTATTGTTTATAAAGCATGAGACAAGTTTCTTTGATGTATTAAAGGTTTTTTGGACATCCTTTAAGCACCACATCAACTAGATTTTGTCAATAGAGTTGTTATTAAATGAAAACTCTTTTCACTTCATAAAATCAATTCAATTCATCCCTGACTCAGTTATGTATCAAACTAGACCCTATAACCTCTTTTAAAAGACTTAAACCTTCCAAAACTGGTTCAAACTGTCATGTAGACATAGTGAAGGCAACACGTGAATGTAAACAAGGTATAACAACAACCCATCCTTTTAACATTTAAGTATAGCTAATTTCACTACACCAATTCATGATGTAAGAAGGTAATATACCTATTGTTCATACACAAAGCAAATTTATAACGTCCAACTAATCTGTCACTCCTAACCTACTTCTATTTTCTTCATGAAGGTGTTCAATTTCTTTTTTCTTATTCATGCAATTTTGTGATAGATCAAGAATCTGCCTGTCAAGGTTTAATGTGGTCAATCTTCATTCTTCTTGATCCATCTTCAGCTTGTCAATATATCTGCAAAACTCTTCATTTAATGTCTCTACAACCCTCAACCTTTTTATCATTTCTAGAAGCTCTAAGTCCTTCTCGAGAAGGTTCTCTGAATTTTTAACTTGATGACTTAAACGACAATTTGCACCTTTTATCTGCTGCAACTCTTTATCCATCCTTTCAATAGACTCATTCAGATAGACATTCTCAGTTTCTTTGACCTCAATCTTTTCCTTAACATCTCAAGTTGTTGGATTAAATTGACGGAGATGGAAATATGTTCTCTCTCCTTTTGCCTCTTAGGTATAATCCCTTGGGAGTGGAAGTCTGTCATAGCTGATATATGTAGAAAAACACTTGAACTCACCACAAAAATCAGATTTAATAGCATCAAATGCTGGAACAGTGATAAAATTGACTCAAGAAAGTGTAATTTCCCATATCCTCTTATCTTTATAACTCCAACCTTACTCTTTATCTTTCTAACTCAAATCTTCTTACTTCTATCACACCATGCATACCTAAAAATAAAAATGCAGGAACTTCATTCCTCTTTTCTTCACTAAACCCCTTTATATTTTATTTCTTTCTCATCTTTTTTTAATAACTACCAGTACAAGGATTCCTTCTTCTACATTTCCTCTCCAATACAACACAACCCATATTATTTCCTCCATCCTAACTTCCTCTCGTCAATGTTAACATTAAACATATACTCCTTCAACCCAAGACTCTACTATACACTAACTAAAACGGTCAGAAATTAGCAATTAACATAGGAAAGACTAATTTTAAGTAATGTTAACATCCTAACAAGTCTAAATTAGTCAAATCAAGCTAGAAAACTAGTCAAAATCAAAGAATTACCTCAAACTTAAAGTTTTATTATTTAGAACCTAAAAATTGTACTTAAAGGGTGAGAAATTGCAACTACACCTAATGTACACTACTTTTAAGTAATGTAAACATCCTAAGAAGTCCTAAAGGGTTAGAAAGAAATCACAATACATGTTTACTATATGTTCATGTATATGTTGTATGTTGATGTATATCTTGTATGTTCATTTATTAGGCTACAACTTGATTAAGTTAAGTAGTCATTTAAAATCCTACGGTACTACACACATTCTCAATGGAATGAGAAGGGTAGAAGTACTATAAACACTTAGAACCTACAAAATATGTGGAAGTACTCTATAAAAGAGGACTTCACTAATAATAAGTTGTCTTCCCCAAATTTAATACACAACCCCCTTTGGATGTCTAAGGCATTTAAATAATGAGGATGTCTCTTTGCATGACCCTTATTGTATGCCTATCACAATAGTGTTCAAATTGTCTTCCATGTTTGACTTAAGTAGTAATAGGTTTATTACCTATGTCACTGATGACAAATTTATGAACACCGAAAAATGGCGCCACAAACTTGTTTAACAATCGGCAAGTGTGACCGAATCGTATCAAGTAATAAAACTCGGTAAGACCAAGTATTGTTCTCCCAAAGGACTCACGGCCTAGTTAGTTATATGATTTGTTGATCATTTGAGACTTGTGAACAATTGATTATAGGTTTTAATGCAAAAGACAATAACTAAACATGTATGCATGAGGTTGATCAATGGAAACACTTCAATGAATTATATGGATGAGTATGTTGTTGGGGTTATCAATTTCATCTTATCCACTCTCATATATTTTCAGGAATTCATCATTAATATCATCAATGCTAATGCCACTCTCTAAATTACCTTGCAAGAAGGCCTATCCCTAATTACGAGTTCATACAATTCCTAGCATTCCTAGTAATTAGTTCTTAAAGTGCAGGAGCTTAAAGGCAACCAATATACTATTGGGAGAAAATCCCCGGATCTAGACTTCCCCGTACGTTCCCGTATCGACAAAATCAATAATCATGGCAATGAATGAGTTAAACAAAGCAAGCAATAAGCAAAGAGGAAAAACCCTAGCTAAAGATGAAAGAAAGCATATATCTTAATATAAGATGTTAAAATAAATTCCATATATGAGAGTTTCACAAGACTACATTGATTCCCCAACAACAATACAAGGTTTAGTTCACCATATTCATGGTGAAACTAGATGAACAATAATGAAAGAATGAAAGATAAAACCCTAGAAAGAGGAGGAGGTAGCCTGAGCATCCAAGATCTTCCTTCAAAGGAGTGGAAAAGAGAGTGTTTGCTTCGTCTCTGCCAAAGATACAAACACTAGGACGTCCTAAAGCTTATATACTATTCTAAAGTTAGAAAAAATTAGGCCCAAGCCCAAAATAGTGCCGCTCAGCGGTAAACTACCGCTCAACGGTAAGTGCGTGAGTTGTTTTCTTCCCCTCAGCAGCCAAATCACCCCTCAGTAGATCCAACGTGACTGCTTGAGTGCCGCTCAGCGGTAAACTGCCGCTACGGCTTCTCCTTTTGCACTTTTTGATGTCTTTTCTGATTCCATCTCTATCCTTCTTCTCTTCTTTCACCAAATTCACCTTAAAACCTGCACAAAAACAGTGAAATCAAGCATAAACCTGTCCAGCTCTCTTATTTCTAAAAACATAACCAAAAGCACGATTTCAAGCTAGTTTCTAAGTGTTACAGGTTGCTTTTAGTATCAATTTTAAGCATGAAAATAACAGTTTTTCAACTGTTATCAGTCACATGGAGCGTTGTTGATTTGGCTAAGTTTATCTTTGTTTGGCTTGTCACAAAACATGGCCCATTTTCCCAACCATCGTACATGGATGTACGACATTGTTATAGTGGAAGGAGAGGTTTGAAGGAAGCTTTTGTCATCGGAGTTGAAGAGTTTGTCGAGACGGCTTGACAATATCAATATTATGCTCTTGATGGAGGGATTCGATGCCCCTACATCAAGTGCGAATGTACAAGGATTTTGAAAGATGAAGTCGTCAAAGTTCACCTATATCAAAGAGGGTTCATGGCTAATTACACGATTTGTACATACATCTGAGATAAATCAATATTCCTATATGCAAGAGATGGTCGACAATGATCTTCGTCGACATGCTGAACAAGAAGCAAACAATAGTCATGATGAAGAGTCTCCAAATGAAAGCACTCAGAGGTTTTAATATTTACTGACAGAGGCAAATCTACCTGTATTCGAAGGTTCATCTCAGTCAAAATTGTCAGTGTGCATTAGACTCATGGTTGGTAAATCTAATTGGAACGTTCCCAATCAAGCAGTGGACTTCTATACAAAATTGATGTTATATTTGACTCCATGATAACAGTTGAAAAACTGTTATTTTGATGCTTGAAATTGATACTAAAAGCAACCTTTAACACTTAGAAACTAGCTTGAAATCATGCTTTTATTCATATTTTCATAAATAAGAGAGCTGGACAGGTTTATGCTTGATTTCAGTGTTTTTGTGCAGGTTTTAAGGTGAAGTTGGTGAAAGAAGTGAAGAAGGAGAGAGATGAAATCAGAAAAGACATCAAAAAGTGCAAAAGGAGAAGCCGCAACTGTCGCTCAACGGCAGTTTACCGCTGAGCGGCACTCAGAAGCTCACGGGGGATCCGCTGAGGGGCAAAATGGCCGCTGAGGGGAAGAAACCAACTCACCCACTTACCGCTGAGCGGTACTTTACCGTTGAGCGGCACACTTATGGGCTTGGGCCTAAATTTTCTATAATTTTAGAATAGTATATAAGCTTTAGGACGTCCTAGGGTTTGTATCTTTGGCAGAAACAAAGCAAACACTCTCTCTTCCACCCCTTTGAAGGAGGATCTTGGATGCTCAGGCTACCTCTTCACCTTTCTAGGGTTTTATCTTTCATTCTTTCATTATTATTCATCTAGTTTCACCATGAATATGGTGAACTAAACCTTGTATTGTTGTTGGAGAATCAACGTAGTCTTGTGAAACTCTCATATATGGAATTTGTTTTTACATCTTATATTTAAGACCTATGCTTTCTTTTATCATTAGTTAGGGTTTTTCCTCTTTGCTCAATGCTTGCTTTGTTTAACACATTCAATGCATGATTATTGATTTTGTCGATACGGGAACGTACGGGGAAGTCTAGATCCGGGGAATTTCTCCCAATAGTATATTGGTTGCCGTTAAGGTCCTGCACTAAAAGAACTAATTATTAGGAATGCTAGGAATCGTATGAACTCGTAATTAGGGATAGGCCTTCTTGCAAGGTAATTTAGAGACTAGCATTAACAATGATGAAAAGAATGTTGAATTCATAAAGTATATGAGAGTGGATAAGATGAAATTGATAACCCCAACAACATACTCATCCATATATTCCATTGAAGTGTTTGTATTTTGTTTTAGCCATTGATCAAATTCATGCATACATGTTTATTTTCTGTTTTGCATATTAAACTCCACTTATTTCGTTCTTAAGTCTTAAATAATCAACGAATCACATAACTAAACTAGGTTGTGAGTCCTTTGGGAGAACGATACTTGGTCTTACTGAGTTTATTACTCGAAACGATTCGGTCACACTTGCCGATTGTTAAACAAGTTTGTCGCGCCGTTTTTCGGTGTTCATAAATTTGTCATCACTCCACCAAACAATTCTATGCCGAAGAATTATTATCAAGCCAAAAGATGTGTTTCAAAGCTAGGCTTGGAAGCCAAGAAGATTGATTGTTATGTTAATGGATGTATGTTATTCTATGACAATGACAGTGGCAAAAATGATGCATTGTTGGTTGAATGCAAGTTTTGTGCCTCACCTCGATATCATACGATGCATGCTAGAAGGAGGCAAATAAACCCAATTCCCTTGAAGTCCATGTTCTACTTGCCTATAATTCCAAGATTGCAAAGAATGTTTACTTCAATGCAAACATCAAAACACATGAGATGGCATGATGGTAACAAAACTCAAGGACTTTTGGGTCATCCTTCTGATGGTGAAGCTTGGAAGCACGTAAACATTCATCCTTTGCTAGTGAACCGCATAACGTCAGACTTGGTCTATGCTCTGATCGATTTACGTTGTACATTCAGGCATCTACATCACCATATTCATGATGGCCGGTGATAGTAACCCCATACAATCTACCACCTGAGATGTGTATGAAAAAGCCTTACATGTTTTTAACGTGTATAATACCAGGTCCATCTAATCCCAAATCAATGATTGATGTTTATTTGGAGCCTTTGATTGATGATTTGAAGAAGCTTTTGAATGGTGTTTGGACGTATGATATTTCAAGGAAGCAAAATTTCCTTATGAGGGCAACTTTGATGTGGACTATTAAGGGCTTTCCAGCGTATGGCATGTTATCTGGTTGGAGCACGCATGGTTGATTAGCTTGTCCACACTGCATGGAACATACAAAGTCATTCCAATTGAGTTATGGTCGAAAAAGTAGTTGGTTTGACTGTCATCGACGGTTCTTACCCATTGATCACCCCTTTAGAAGAAACAAAAAGGCATTTTGCAAAGGGCAAGTTGAAATGGATATGCTCCTGCCGAAGTTGACTGGATCACACGTTTGGAGAAGAGTGAAAGACTTGCCAAAAGTAACTAAATTTGGTCATAATAGGACATAAGGGTTTGGAGAATGGCATAATTGGACTAAAAGAAGCATATTTTGGGATCTTCCCTATTGGAAAGACAACTTGCTAAGACATAAGCTCGAGGTCATGCACATAGAAAAAAATTTCTTTGACAATGTCTTCAACACAGTTATGAATGTTATTGGTAAGACAAAAGATAATGAAAAAGCAAGAAAAGATTTAGCTTTGTATTGAGGATGAAAAGACGTAGAGTTGAAGGCGCAAGGTAACGACCGATTCTTTAAACCAAAAGCAAATTACACCATGTCAAAAGACGAGGCAAGAATAGTATGTGGATGGATCAAGGAGCTTAGGATGCCAGATGAATATTCTTCTAACTTGTCCAGATGTCCCAATGTTCAGAACGGTACTATTCAAGGGTTGAAGAGTCATGACTATCATGTATTCATGGAGACTTTCATCCTTCTTGCATTTAGTTGTTTGCCAATGCACGTGTTAAATCCACTGATAGAAATCAATAACTTCTTTAAAGATTTGTGGTGCACGACACTAAAGGAAAATTCCCTTAGAAAGATGGAAGAAAATATCCCAATTACTCTTTGCAAAGTAGAAAGAATATTCCCTTCTGCATTCTTTGATTCAATGGAGCATCTTCCAATTCATCTTGCATATGAAGTTTGGCTTGGGGGACCTGTGCAATAAGGTGGATGTATCCCTTTGAAAGGTTTATGGGAGACTCTAAACATTTAGTTAAAAATAAAGCTAGAGTAGAAGGCTCAATTTGTGCAGCTTACTTGCAAAGAGAGACAATGTGTTTTTGTTCACATTATTTCAAAAACTTCATATTGTCCCCCACTAATGTCAGAAATGAAATGCACTGGCAAGTTGAACCACGTCAAGGTGCATTATCAGTTTTCCGACAATCAGGCCATCATAAAGGGAAAGAATTCACTCATTGGTTGACTGATGCTGAATTCAACTTTGCTCATGTCCATGTCTTAATCAATTGCAGTGAAGTTAAGTCATACCTTGAGTATGTCATCATCCAACTCTTACCTTTGCAATGGTTAAATTGTTATACACTAATTCATTTCATTTGTACCAGCTCATTTCTTGTGGCTAAGCAAGACGTAGAAGGAAATGCTTCTGCTAGAATACACTTACAGTTTCCTCAGTGGTTTAGAAATCAGGTCCGTACATTTTCTTATGTTTTGAGCAAGGTTAATTTGACTCTTGCTTTTAAAATTTTTTTGGTATCTTTGTAGGTTTTTAATCAGGCATTAACTCCCGCGGTTCAAGAGTTAAGACATCTCTCGAATTGGCCAATGAGACATGTGAAAGAATGACACACTTACTTCATCAATGGTTACAAATTCCATACACATGAATGGTCTAAAGGAAAGAAAACAACAAATTGTGGTGTGTATGTTAAAGGCCTAACAGAGGGTTGTTATGATGATTTCTACGACATCATTCATAAAATATATGAGCTAGAGTACAACTACACAACTTCTCCAAACAGAGTAGTACTTTTTTATTGTGAATGGTTTGATCCTTCTAGAGCTGGTACTAGAGTGGATCCTAGGTTTAACATTGTCGAACTCTACCTGAGATTAAGATATAGACCATTTGATCCTTTCATTCTACCAACTAATATCAGACAGGTTTATTATGTGTCATTGATAACAGTTGAAAAACTGTCATTTTCATGCTTAAAATTGACACAAAAAGCAACATTTACACTTAGAAACTATCTTGAAATCATGCTTTTATCCATATTTTTAGAAATAAAAGAGCTGGACAAAATTATGCTTGATTTCAATGTTTTTGTGCAGGTTTTAAGGTGAATTTAGTGAAAGAAGCGAAGAAGGAGAGAGATGGAATCAGAAAAGTCAACCAGAAACCAGAAAAGTCAACCAGTCAACCAAAAAGTCAACCAGTCAACCAGAATACGGAAAAAGTCAACCATACGAGTTTTGGGCCAGTTTTCTGCGATTTTATAATCTGTTTAGGCCTGGACCCATTTTCTATTATTTTTATGTCCTATTTAAAGACCTAGATGTCTTAGGGTTGGTATCTTTGGCAAAAACGAAGCAAACACTCTCTCTTGCACCCCTTTGAAGGAGGATCTTGGATGCTCAGGCTACCTCTTCATCTTTCTAGGGTTTTATCTTTCATTCTTTCATTATTGATCATCTAAGGTTCACCATGAATATGGTGAACTAAGCCTTGTATGTTTGTTGGGGAATCAATGTAATCTTTTGAAGCTCTCATATATGAAATTTGTGCTTGCATCTTAATCTAAGACTTATGCTTTCTTTCATCATTAGTTAGGGTTTTTCCTCTTTGCTTAATGCTTGCTTTGTTTAACTCATTCAATGCATGATTATTGATTTTGTCGATACGGGAACGTACGGGGAAGTCTAGATCCGGGGAATTTCTCCCAATATTATATTGGTTGTCGTTAAGCTCCTGCACTTGATGAACTAATTATTAGGAATGCTAGGAATTGTATGAACTCGTAATTAGGGAGAAGCCTTCTTGAAAGGTACTTTAAAGAGTGACATTAACAATGATGATTTGAATGTTGAATTCCTAAAATATATGAGAGTGGATAAGATGAAATTGACCCCCAACAACATATTCATATATATATTTCATTGAAAGTGCTTGTCTTTTGCTTTTGCCATTGATCAAAACCTCATGCATACATGTTTATTTTCTGTTTTGCATATTAAACTTTAAATATTTCGTTCTTAAGTCTTAGCTAATCAACGAACCATATAACTAAACCAGGCCGTGAGTCCTTTGGGAGAACGATACTTGGTCTTACCGAGTTTATTACTTGAAATGATTCGGTCATACTTGCCGATTGTTCAACAAGTTTGTGACATCATATTTTGGTGATCATAAATTTGTCCATCAAGTTTTTGGCGCCGTTGCCGGGGATTCTGGTTTAACTAGTTAATTTGTGTGATTATTGATTATCTTTGACTTTAATTTTGAATTTCTGTTTTTATTTTCGGTTTTTATTTGATTTGGTTTTATTTTATTTGATTTTATTTGATTTTATTTGATTTTATCTTATTTGATTTGATTTGATTTGATTTTATTTTATTTTATTAGATTAGATTTTATTTGATTTGATTAGATTATATTTTATTTTATTTTATTTTATTTTATTAGATTAGATTTTATTTTATTTTATTTTATTTTATCCTCTGAATCTTTTATCTTCTGAATCTATATCTTCTCCTATATCTTTTTGTGCTAACAAATCTTTTCTAGGGTTTTGTTTTCTTGTGCATGCAGGAAGCAATTAGAACAAGGAGCAAGAAAACAACAGAACCTCTGCTTGAAGGTCTAGACGAGAGTAGACGGAGGAGAAGAATCCGAACATCTAGAGAACTTTTCCCTTCTCCAAAAACTCTCTTACAATCATCACCACAAGGTTCTGTTCATAGCACATAAAATATGGAGAACAACAATGTTAGAAGAACTCTTGCTGACTACACCAATATAGCTGGACCTCAGCACTTTAACAGTATAGCTAGACCTAGAGTCAATGCAGCTAATATGGAGGTCAAACCAGCACTAATTCAACTGGTGAAAAGCAACCAATTCAATGGGTTATCTCATGAAAGCCCATATGAGCACCTCACCACATTCAATGAGATTTGCAACACAGTCAAGATTAATGGGGTGCCAGACGAAGCTATCAAACTTAGCTTGTTTCCTTTCTCATTGGGAGGCAATGCTAAGCTTTGGTTGAATTCTTTCCCAGAAGAAAGTTTCACAGAGTGGGAAGCAATGGTCACAAAATTTTTAACAAGTACTTCCCACAATCTAAGGTGACAAAAGGCAAGCAAGAGATTTCTTCATTTAAGCAGGGCATGGAAGAATCACTAGGGCATGATGGGACAGATATAAAAGCCTGTTACGAAAAACTCCCATGCACGGTTTCAAAGAAGAAGAAGTAGTCCTAACTTTCCTTGGAGGTCTTGGTTCACAAACTAAGATGATGCTTCATGCCTCAGCAGGAGGAAACATTAACTGGAAAACTCCAGAGGAAGCAACTGAAATTATTGAAAATATGGCTACTAGTGACAACGAACTCAACATTGAAAGAGGATATCTTAGTCAGAAGGAGTTGTTATAATCAAATAATGCTTTGCTTATTCAAAATAGAATTATCTCTCAACAGCTTGAAGAGGTAATTATGAAGCTTTCTCAAATACCACAGGAAATACAACAGGTCTCAATGGTTCAAGTGCAACAGCAAAAATGGCAAATGCAATCTACTCCAGTTGAGAAAACAACAAAACTTGAAGAGACTTTCCAAAGATTCTTGAAGACGAATGCGTCTTATTGTCAGAATGTGGATGCTGCATTTAAAAATATGGAGGTTTATGTTGAGAGAATAGTTGACAAGATGAAACATGATAATCTCAGAAAGGAGTGTAAAACTGTTGTGACCAGAAGTGGTAGAGTGTTAGAGGAGAGAAAAAAAGAAAGAGAGGAAAAAGAAACATGTGAGTAGAAAGAAGAGGAGAGGAGAGAAAAAAAAGAGAGAGAAGAGAGAGGAGAGACAAAAAGAAAAAGAGTATGAAAAGCCACTTCCTTATCCAAAGAGTTATTCAAGGAAGGAGAAAGAAAAGCAGTTGGAAAGATTCATGGAGTTGTTTAAGAAGCTGGAGATCACTATACCATTCTCTGAAGCATTGCAACAGATGCCAGCATATGCAAAGTTTTTGAAGGAACTCCTCACAAAGAAACACAAGTACATTGAAAAGGAAACTATCAATGTACAGGGTAACTGTAATGCAATCATACAGAAACTACCTCCTAAACTTAAAGATCCAGGAAGCTTCACTATTCCATGCACCATAGGAGATGTGAAAGTTGGAAGAGCATTGATTGATTTGGGAGCTAGCATTAATCTAATGCCGCTATCCATGTGCAGAACAATTCAGGGGTCGGAAATTAAACCAACCAGAATGGCTCTTCAATTGGCGGACAGGTCTCTTAAATATCCATATGGAGTGGTTGAAGATGTTCTAGTGAAGGTTGACAAATTTGTATTCCCAGTGGATTTTATTGTGATGGAGATGGAAGGGAATAGTGATGTTCCTCTTATTCTTGGGAGACCTTTTATGAAGACTGCTAGAGTTTTGATTGATGTAGAGAATGGTAAGCTTAAATTGAGAGTTGATGATGAAGAAGTCACTTTTGACGTATCCAAGGCCATGACATATCCAAATGATGACAAAGCATGTTTTCAATTTGATGAACTTGATGAAGTTTGTATGGTGCAAGAAAGGATGGTGCGAAATATTTCTCCATTGGGAAAAACTCTCATTGATGCATGTGAAGATTTAGATGAAGAAGAAGAGAAATTGATTGATGAATGTCTGATGGACTTGGAAACATTGAAAAAGAGTCCGGAGGAAGATCCAATATTCGAAATAATTGATAAGGAAGAAGCAGTCAAAGCACAGACACCAGAATTAAAAAGATTGCCATCACATCTGAAATATGTTTTTCTAGAAGAAGATGGAACAAAGTCAGTCATCATGAATAACTCTTTATCTCTACAAGAAGAAGAGCAGTTGATAGAAATTCTGAAAGCCAACAAAGAAGCAATTGGGTGGTCAATATCAGATCTCAAAGGTATTAGCCCAACTTATTGCATGCACAAGATTTTTATGGAAGAAGATTATAAACCAAGTGCTCAACCACAGAGAAGGTTAAATCCTGTTATGAAGGAGGTGGTCAGAAAAGAAGTGGTGAAACTGCTAGAAGCTGGTATCATCTATCCAATCTCTGACAGTGAATGGGTGAGTCCTGTACAGGTGGTTCCAAAGAAAGGTGGGATGACAGTAATTTATAATGATAAGAATGAACTTATTCCTACTCGGACAGTTACTGGCTGGCGTATGTGCATTGATTACAGGAAGCTGAATAAAGCTACTTGGAAAGATCATTTTCCTCTTCCTTTCATGGATCAGATGTTAGAAAGGTTATCAGGGCAGGCTTTCTATTGTTTTCTAGATGGATATTCTGGATACAATCAAATTGTGGTAGATCCAAAAGACCAGGAGAAGACGACTTTTACTTGTCCTTTTGGTATCTTTGCATATAGAAAGATGCCTTTTGGATTATGTAATGCTCCAGCTACGTTTTAGAGGTGTATGCAGGCAATTTTTGCAGATCTCTTAGAAAAATGCATTGAAGTATTCATGGATGATTTCTCAGTTTTTGGAAATTCTTTCCAAAGATGTTTGGCTAATTTGAACACTGTCCTCAAAAGATGTGTTCAGACAAATCTTGTTCTTAATTGGGAGAAATGTCATTTCATGGTAACTGAAGGAATTGTATTGGGGCATAAAATCTCTGCTAAAGGAATTGAGGTAGACAAAGCTAAAGTAGAAGTCATTGAGAAACTACCTCCACCAACAAATGTAAAGGGGATTAGAAGTTTTCTTGGTCATGCTGGGTTTTATAGAAGATTCATCAAAGATTTCTCAAAAATTGCTAAACCATTGAGTAATCTTTTGATGAAGGATGCTCCTTTTGTGATGATGAAGACTGTCTGAAAGCTTTTGACACATTGAAGAAGAAGTTAGTGTCAACTCCAGTAATTGTAGCACTAGATTGGAATCAAAATTTTGAATTAATGTGTGATGCAAGTGATTATGCAATAGGAGTTGTCCTTGGCCAGCGGAAAGAACAAAAGTTTCATCCAATTTATTATGCTAGCAAGGTTCTGAATGATGCTCAATTGAATTATGCTACCACAGAGAAAGAATTTCTTGCCTTTGTGTATGCTCTAGAGAAATTTAGACCTTATCTTATTGGGTCTAAGGTGACTGTCTATACAGATCATGCAGCTATCAAATATTTGTTGACAAAACCAGATTCTAAGCCACGTCTGATTAGATGGGTACTACTATTGCAAGAATTTGATGTAGAAATCCGTGATAAGAAAGGAAGTGAGAACTTAATTGCTGATCATTTGTCACGGTTAGTCAACAATGAGGTCACTAGCAAGGAGTCTAAAATCTGGGAATCTTTTTCAAATGAATCACTCATGTATATTCATCAGAGGCCCTGGTTTGCTGATATGGCTAATTTCAAAGCTGCAAGGGTCATGCCGGATGACTTAACTTGGCAACAAAGAAAGAAATTTATGTATGATGCCAAGCAGTTTGTTTAGGATGATCCTTATTTGTTCAAAATTGGAGCAGATAATCTTCTGAGGAGATGTGTTATAAATGAAGAAGCAGAAGGAATTCTCTGGCATTGTCATGATTCACCTTATGGAGGACATTTTAATGGAGAAAGAACAGCAGCAAAAGTCCTTCAATCAGGGTTTTATTGGCCAACTTTATTTAAAGATGCCCATAATCATGCTAGAAATTGTGATAAATGTCAAAGAGCAGGGACAATCACTAAACGTCATGAGATGCCTTTACAAGGTATTTTAGAGGTTGAGGTTTTTGATTGTTGGGGTATTGACTTTATTGGACCCTTCCCTCCATCTTTCAACAATGAATATATTCTGGTAGGAGTGGATTATGTGAGTAAATGGGTGGAAGCATTAGCTTTTCCTAAAAATGATGCTAGCACGGTAATTAAATTCCTGAAGAGGCAGATATTCTCACGTTTTGGCACTCCAAGAGTGTTGATCAGTGATGGAGGATCTCATTTTTGCAATTATCAGCTAGAGAAAGTACTCAAACACTATGGAGTAAAACATAAGGTAGCTACACCTTATCATCCATAAACCAATGGACAAGCTGAGGTGTCTAACAGGGAGATAAAAAGGATCCTGGAAAAAACAGTGACTTCATCAAGAAAGGATTGGTCTCTCAAATTGGATGATGCTCTTTGGGCTTATAGGACAGCAATGAAGACGTCTATGGGAAAGCATGCCATTTACCAGTAGAATTGGAGCATAGAGCATTATGGGCTTTGAAATTCTTGAATTTTAATCCTTATGAAACTCAATGCACACACAGAAGGCAGATTTTGGAGCTTGAAGAAATGCGATTACATGCATATGATTCATCCAAGGCTTACAAAGACAAGATTAAATTTTATCATGACAGGAAGTTGGTGAATAGAGTTTTCAATCCAGGACAACAGGTACTATTGTTCAATTCAAGATTGAAGATATTTCCTGGGAAGCTGAAGTCAAAATGGTCAGGACCATTTGTGATAAAAAGAAGTGCATCCGCATGGAGCAATTGAAATATTTAATCCAGCTGCTGATAATCCACAGAGAAGTTGGGTGGTGAATGGTCAACGTCTCAAACCCTATCTAGGGGGAGAGGTGCAACAATTTTCGACAATGATGTTGTTGGTTGATCCTTGAAAGTTTGGGTCAGGCTCGTGACGTTAAACAAGCGCTTACTGGGAGGCAACCCAGTATTCTGTAAGTATTTTATGTTTTTAGATTAGAGATTGATGTACTTTATTGAAACTTGGTTTGTGTGATGGTTTGCTATTAACTGTGATTGTTTGATAAGTAATGCTTGATGATGCTTATTGATTGATTGATGTTGAGAAGATGTACACATTAAAATGCTTATACAGGTGATTCACAAGCTTTGTGAACAAATGCAGGATATCATGATTGTGGTTGTGAGATTAAGCAGGATGTGTATGTCAAATGTGAATGAGCTTATATGTGAGGTTTTGAGCTCCAGAGTTGTTATGTTTGAATGCTATTACTTTGAAAGCATGAATGATTTTGCCTAGGTTTTCTATGATTGAATCAATTGCTTGTTTTGCATCATATGATCAAGGTCGTTTGTTGGAACCCTTTTTATTGGCCAGATTCATAAAGTTAACCCACTAAAAGAGAACACTTTGTGTTCTATCCTTTGAACCCTTAGCCTTGAACATACACTGAAAACCCTTGATTGAAAATCTTTACCTTGAGTTAAGTAGAAGATCTTGTGTGGTATTAATAAATGTTCAAGTTTGGGGTTGTTGGAAAAACATGAAAAAGGAAAAGCATTGAGCTAAGAGCTAAAAAGTAAGAATATGCAAAGAAAAAGAAAAAAGAAAAGAAAAGAAAAAGAAGCAAAGCTCAATGCAAATGCAAAGGCAAGTTGGGAAAAATAAGAATAATTGTGTTGTTATGATTATCTTAACTCAAGGATTTTGTGATCCAGAAAAACCAATTTTCTTGTTAGCCCAGCCACATTATAAGCCATTGAAAAGTCCTTGTGATGATGCATGCTTGTGAAGGTTTTTGATTGTGGTAAAATGAAAGGCAAAGTTGATTCATGTAACATTGTGATAGTGGAGTGAATGAGTGAAACACTTTACCTCTTATACACTTGTGTGTTGAGTGAAACACTTTACCTAGTGAGGAAATATTCCATAAGCACATGAACATCCACGCTTAATTGATTGATCATTCATGAAAAATAGCATTTGTTGGAATTTAAATGACTTTGTGAATACTAAAGCATGTGCACATCTTGATTGAACTCTTGGTCATAAGTTTGAGTGAAGTTGTTACTTATCTTGAAAAAGAGGATTTTTGAATGAGTGAACCATCATATGAATTGGTTGAAGATTGAGTTACATCTTGTTTACTTAGGACAAGCAAAGTTCTAAGTTTGGGGTTGTGATAATAGTTGAAAAACTGTTATTTTCATGCTTAAAATTGACACAAAAAGCAACCTTTACACTTAGAAACTAGCTTGAAATCATTCTTATCCATATTTTTAAAAAATAAGAGAGCTGGACAGGTTTATGCTTGATTTCAGTGTTTTTGTGCAGGTTTTAAGGTGAATTTAGTGAAAGAAGTGAAGAAGGAGAGAGATGGAATCAGAAAAGTCAACCAGAAACTAGAAAAGTCAACCAGTCAACCAGAAAAGTAATCAGTCAACCAAAAAGTCAACCAGTCAACCAGAATACGGAAAAAGTCAACCATACGAGTTTTGGGCCAGTTTTCTGCGATTTTATGATCTGTTTGGGCCTGGACCCGTTTTCTATTATTTTTATGTCCTATTTAAAGACCTAGATGTCTTAGGGTTCGTATCTTTGGCAGAAACGAAGCAAACACTCTCTCTTCCACCCCTTTGAAGGAGGATCTTGGATGCTCAGGCTACCTCTTCATCTTTCTAGGGTTTTATCTTTCATTCTTTCATTATTGTTCATCTAAGGTTCACCATGAATATGGTGAACTAAACCTTGTATGTTTGTTGGGGAATCAATGTAATCTTTTGAAGCTCTCATATATGGAATTTGTGCTTGCATCTTAATCTAAGACTTATGCTTTCTTAATTTGTGCTTGCATCTTAATCATATTAGGAATGCTAGGAATTGTATGAACTCGTAATTAGGGAGAAGCCTTCTTGAAAGGTACTTTAGAGAGTGGCATTAACAATGATGATTTGAATGTTGAATTCCTAAAATATATGAGAGTGGATAAGATGAAATTGACCCCCAACAACATATTCATATATATATTTCATTGAAAGTGGTTGTCTTTTGCTTTCGCCATTGATCAAAACCTCATGCATACATGTTTATTTTCTGTTTTGCATATTAAACTTTAAATATTTCGTTCTTAAGTCTTAGCTAATCAACGAACCATATAACTAAACTAGGCCGTGAGTCCTTTGGGAGAACGATACTTGGTCTTACCGAGTTTATTACTTGAAACGATTCGGTCATACTTGCCGATTGTTCAACAAGTTTGTGACATCATATTTTGGTGATCATAAATTTGTCCATCAAGTTTTTGGCGCCGTTGCCGGGGATTCTGGTTTAACGTATAATCGCATTGCACGACGTTGATGGTGATGGAGATGAATTAGAAGCAGCAATACAAGGTGATGATGAAGAAGAAGAAGAAGAAAAAGAAGAAGAAGAAGAAGAAGAGGAAGAAGAAGAAGAAGATGAAGAAGATGATGATGATGATGATGAAGAAGAAGAAAATTATTATGATGATGACGATGATGATGATGCTGAAGAAGAAGATGAAGATGAAGATCATGATGACGATGATTGAATGTTGGACATCTATTGTAGCAAATTGAACAATCATTTCAATACAGTTATGTAAAATACCATCTTAAAAGTTGTATGCAATTATTTTACATTCACTTTAATTTGTAGTGCTTCTTCCTTATTCTTTTGTATTGTTTCACTTTATTTTTAACCAATTTAATGCAGTAATGACAGGACAAGGTTCAGAATGTCCTGATAAAGGAAAGGGGGTAGCAAGGCCTAAAAAGAGGCAACGATAGGCACCAAAGTATTTACTTAGGGTGCCTGCTACATTACCTACCACTATTGCCCCCAGTCAATCATCCGTGCGGCCTCTTCCTACCCTTGCAGTAGACCCTAATCCTACCCCTGCAGTACACCCTTCTCCTACCCCTGCAGTACATCCTTCTACTACCCCTATAGTAGACCCTCTTCCTTCTCTTGTGATTAGAACCCTCACTCCTTCTCCTATGATTATAACCCCTCATTCCTCCCCCTATGCTTATTACTCCCACTACTCCCCCTATGCTTATTACCCCCACTCCTTCCCCTAACCCTACTTCTATACCTTTTGCATCTTCTATACCACCTTCTGAGACTATCACACCATCTGCTGATTCAGATTCAGTTGATGAAGGTGAAGGTGTTGACCCGCCCCTCCATGATTGACCATGGATTGAGCCATATGGTAAAGGGTAAGATTTTAATCCCTTTTTTAACCATTTTGATGTTTAAAGATTGCCTTAATTCAAATGACTTTTATTATGTAGGTTTATTCCATCCAGGGTTGCTTCCCAGGCCATCACACGATTAATTAAGCAACAGTTTTTAAGTCCATGGCCTACTTGGGGAACAATACCTGAAGGGGATAGAAAGTCATTCTAGCATCATTTTCAGGTGAACAACCCATTAAACTAATTGTCATTTTTATTTTAGTATGTTCATTAATCAATGTTTGTTTTGTTTAATGTTACAGATGAAGGTCTAGTGGAAACCTGAACATGAAACACAGATACAAAGAAATTTCCACATGAAAGCATCTCATCGGTTGTCAAAGATGTTTAGGGATGCATGCAATGCAGGAGAGCGCCCTTACTG
Source organism: Vigna reflexopilosa (assembly GCA_027742785.1). Taxonomy (NCBI): domain Eukaryota; kingdom Viridiplantae; phylum Streptophyta; class Magnoliopsida; order Fabales; family Fabaceae; genus Vigna; species Vigna reflexopilosa. The sequence continues at coordinate 12,501,218 of CM050931.1, read as the reverse complement.
GTTGGGCGAGCACATTTGGAACTCTTTACTCGCTCATTGGAATTAAGTAGAGTTTCGCAATAAGTGTGCCAAAGCCTAGAGGAACAGAGCTTCTGAAAGGGGTGGCACCCTACATACATGGTAAACTTTCATTACTTTTCTGTTTCTTTCATATATAACTTATGTATTTTCTATTTCATATGTACACTTCTAACTCTAAATTATATTACAGGAACAAGCTCTGGGACAGGCGGTCCATGTTGATGAGGTCTTTGCATAGACTCATGTTCGGAAAGACACTAATGAATTCGTTGATGAAAGATCTCGGAAGACTCATGTAAGCAAATAACACTATTATTATTAGTAATTTTTCATATATGTTATTCTATCATTCCCTAACATTGTTTTTCATGTTTGAACAGGAAGAATTTTCTACGAGACTTTCAAAGGTTAGATTTGAACATGGGTCAGCTCCTACGCTGGATGATGCGAGTAACACAGAAGACGACATCTGTAGGACACATTGTTGGGTCGACATCGTTGGTGGGAAGAAAAAGGGACGAGTGTACGATGCAGGACAACTTGCTGCAAACTATACAACATCGAGAGGAGATACTCTGAAGCATCAACCTTCTTCCACCACTGCTGCTGACGAGGTCGTTGTCCGCCTCACGCAGGCACTAGAGCAACATGACCAGGAAATCACTGATTTGAGAGCAGAGTTTAGAAATTTTAAGGCCCTAGTCATGACAGTGTTGCCTGAAACTTCACAAGATCAGCTCATTATCCCTCCGACCCAGCCACGACCCTCCCCGTCACTCGTTGTCCCTCAGTAGCCCACATCAGTCCAGCCCTCGTCAGTCCAACCCACACTAGTCCAGCCATCTACAAAGGAGCAGGATAATAAAGATCATTTTGATGATGACTATGTAGATTATTAGTTTTATTTTGTTATTCAACATAGTTGTTATAGAAACATTTGGATATTAGAACATTTGGATGTTAGATCATTTGGATGTTAGATCAATTGAATGATTTGGATGTTAGAACTTTATGTTAGATTGTTTTATGTTTCATTTATAAATACATGTTCTATTGATGATTGGATGATTCAAATGTTATATTGTTTTTCTGATCAATGATTGGATCATTGAGATGCATATTATGCAGGTCTGTATGTGGTTGGAAAATGTTATGCAGGTCTTTTATGTTATGAACAATTTATGCAGGTTTGTTTGGTTGGATAAAAAATACAAATGTGCCTGACATTTGCCTGGAACTTGCGGAAGGCTTTACCAAAGCCTTCAACCCTTCGGAAATATCTGACAGCCTCAAAAACTTGTTTAACCCTCGGCAAGTGTGACCGAATCGTATCAAGTAATAACCTCGGTAAGACCAAGTATCGTTCTCCCAAAGGACTCACGACCTAGTTAGTTATATGATTTCTTGATTATTTACGACTTGAGAACAAATTGTTATAAGTTTCAAATGCAAAAGAAAAAAAGTAAACATGTATGCATGTGATGATCAATGGGAAAGAACAACACAAACACTGAACGAATTATATGGATGAGTATGTTGTTGGGGTAATCAATTTCATCTTATCCACTTTCATATATTTTAGGAATTCATCATTCTTTTCATCAATGTTAATGTCACTCTCTAAATTACCTTGCGAAGAAAGCCTATCCTTAATTACGAGTTCATACAATTCCTAGTATCCTTAATAATTAATTCTGAAGAACAGAAGCTTAAAGGCAACCAACCCTCATATCCCTATGTCTAGACAATATGATATTGGGAGAATTTCCCCGGATCTAGATTTCCCCGTTATATGTCCATATCGACAAAATCAATAATCATGACATCGAATGAGTTAAACAATGCATGCTTTGAGCAAAGAGGAAAAACCCTAAATATTAATGAAAGAAATCATGTATCTCAAATAAGATGTTTAAACACAAATTCCATATATGAGAGCTTCAAAAGATTACATTGATTCTCCAACAACAAGAAGAGTTTAGTTCACCATATTCATGGTAAAACTAGTTGAACAATAATGAAAGAGTGAAAGATAGAACCCTAGAAAGTTGAGTAGGTAGCCTTAGCATCCAAGATCTTCCTCTAAGGGGTGGAAAGGTGTGTGTTTGCTTCGTACTCTGCCAAAGATACAAACCCTAGGAAGTCCTAAAGCTGATATACTATTCTAAATATTACAGAAAAGTGGGCCTAAGCCCAAAATAATGCCGCTCAGCGAAGTGCGTGTGTTGATTTCTTCCCCTCAACTGCACTTTCACCCCTCAGCGGTGTCAACGAATGTTCATTAGTGTCGCTCAGTGGTAAACTAGCACTGAGCGGTACTTGCGGCTTCTCTTCTTTCGCACTCTTTGAGTTCTTTTCTGATTCCATCTATATCCTTCTTCACTTCTTTCATGAAAATAACCTTAAAACCTGCATAAAACACTGAAATCAAGCATAAACCTGTCCAACTCTCTTATTTCCAAAAATATAAACAAAAGCATGATTTCAAACTAGTTTCTAAGTGTTAAAGGTTACTTTTAGTATCAATTTTAAGCATGAAAATAATAGTTTTTCAACTGTTATCAAGGAGTTGAGTGAAAAAGAAGAGATGAATGATGAGAGAAAAAACAAGGCTGAGAAAAAGAAAGAAGGTGAGAATGATGAGGGGGAGAAAAAGAAAGAAGATGAGGACGAAAGAAAAAAGGGAAAAACAATTGAGAAACCCCTTCCTTACCCAAAAAAATTTTCAAGGAAGGAAAAAGAGAAGCAATTTGGGTGTTTCATGGATACCTTCAAGAAATTGGAGATTTCTATACCCTTGACTAAAGCACTGCAACAAATTCCTGCTTATGCTAAATGCTTGAAACAATTTCTCACTAAAAAGAAGAAATATGTAGATGACGGAATAATTGAAGTGCAGGGTAATTGTAGTGCCATTATGCAGAAGACTCTCCCTCCAAAATTTAAAGATCAGGAAGCTTCGACAAGTGTATCGAATCGTATCAAGTAATAATAAATGGTAAGACCAAGTATCATTTCCCAAGAGACTCACGACACTAAACAATTATGTGATTACTCAACTAATTAAGACTCTAAAGAACAAATTTTGGGGTTTTTGAATGCAAATGAAATAAAATAAACATGAATGCAATTTCATCAATTGAGGCTAAACACAAGAATGAATGGATGAAGTTGATGATATTGTTGTTGGGGTTAGATTTCTCCTAATTTTACTTTCATGCATATATGAATTCATCTTCTTCATTAATGTTAATGACACTTTCTAGTTTACCTTAAACTCGATGTCTCGGTGAAGAAAGCCTACTCCTAATTACTAGTTCACAATGTCTTGTCTCCCTAGCAATTAATCATGCATTACATTCACACAGAAGCTTAAAGGCGACCAACCCTCCTATCCTTATGTCTTGGTAATATTGCTTTTGGGAGAATTTCCCCAGTTCTAGATTTTCACATATGTGTCCATAGTGACAAAACCAATAATCATGCAATTGAATGAGTTAAACAAAGCATGCATAGAGCGTAGAGGAAAAACCCTAACAATTAATGAAGTAAAGCATTTATAATATAAATCAATTCAATACATGAGAGTTGAAGAGTTTTCATCTTTCCCAACAACAAATAAGGTTTAGTTCCCCATTATCATGGAGAAACTAGATGAACAATGGAATGAAAGAATGAAAGAGATAGAAAAACCCTCGAAAGAGAAGAGGAGACTCCCACATCCCTAAATCTGCCCCAAGGGGTGAAAAGTGTGTTTTTGTGCTTAAGCCATCAAAAGATACAATTCCTAGGACGTGCAAGTCCTTAAATAGAACTAAAAATAATAGAAAACAGGTCCAAGCCCACGAAATTGGCACTTAGCGCCCAAAAAGGCCGCTCAGCGGTAACTGTAGCACTAAACTGGCGCTCAGCCCAACTAGCCTCATCGCTACTTTTCTACACTCTGGTTGATTTTTCCTCATTGTAGTTTACTTTTCTGTATTGGTTGACTTTTCTACATTCTGGTTGACTTTTCTGCATTCCAATTATTTGATACTTTAACTCTTCTTTTAAATCATTTCAATAGCCTACAAAATGAAGGGAATCTAGCAAAAAACCATTAAATTCACCTTCAATTCTCTTATTCACGAAACTAAAGCAAAAATAGGAGTTAAAGCAAGTTTCTAAGTCAGAAAGGGTGTTTTTAATATCAAAATTAATTATAAAAATAAGTGTTTTTCAACCATTATCACAACCCCAAACTTGAAACTTTGCTTGTCCTCAAGTAAAATAAAACTCGGCAAAAATAACATAGTCAAACTACAATGGTCTAGCACACCAAAAAGCATTTTTATCTAGAACAAGTAAATCACTCATGTTTGCTCATCACAGAAAGATCAATCAAGATAGATGATGTCATAGCCGATCAAGCTTCAATTATGGTGCTCACTGATCAAAAAATACACAACAGATGCAACAACCTTACGAGTGATTGATGAGTGCATATTTATGCCCACATTTATGCTTTAAAATTCAAATTTTTGATGAATTCATGTGCTTGAATGAGTGATTTAAAGAGGACTTTTTATGATTAGATATATTGGGTTTGGGAATAAAAAGGGACTTAAAAAGGGATTTTTAGTTGCATAAATTATTCTTGGAAATTCTTACGTTTATTTGTGCAGCTGAGAATATAAGTTTTATTCGTCCGAATGGCAATTCAAGGCCCAAAATCAGATTTTGTTTGGAAAATAATATACAAATGGGCCAAGCAGACAAACTTTACCTTTGCACCTCCTAAAATCCCTACATACACCCCTCTTCTCTTAACCAGGCCCAATACTTAGCCAAACAGTAACTCTATACACCTCCTAAATTTTCCTACCCATATCCCCCTAAGCCATATTTTCTGTTGATATTCCCAAATTAAATTAATTCAACAACTGAATTTTATTTTTTATCTTTTCTGACTTTCCAAAATTACACAAATACCCTGAAATTTCTTCTATCTGCACTTTAGCCCCTTCTGAATTTCTGAAATTACAAGAAAGCCCCTTAGTTGACCAGATTCAAACAGCATTTACCACTTTTGACCAGAGAAAGGACGCGCCAATGAGTGCTCGCCACGTGTCCGCTCCCTTTCGACCCAAAATTAGGGTTCTGCAGATAGGTTTTTTGTTTGCAGGTTTGGGGTTGGAGATGACGGCCTGTGCTCCAGCGAGATTGACACACAAGGAAGATGTTGGTAGCCGTGGAAGATTCTTGCGACAAGGGTGCTTTGTATCTGAGGTGTGGTGGCGCGATGATAGCTGCCATGGGAGATGCGTGTTGAAGGTGTGATGCGTTGACGCTTCTCTCGATGGCTAGGGCGACGAAGAAGAGGGATTCGCGGTTAGGAAAGGGCTCGCTAATACGCTGTCGTTGAAACTATCAAATTAATACTACTTTTCTAGGCAACTTCAGTGTTGCCAAGCAGTATTCAAGTAAGTAGATAGGGGTAAAGTAACCCTGAGTCGTCTCCCAACGAATACAGAATTGCCTTTTAATATTTGAATCTTATGACTGCAATGTAATTTTCAAGAATAAAAATGATGTTTGGAGAAGGTTTAAAGAACAAATAAGAAACTTGAAAACAGTTACAATGAAATAGGCTAATTCCATTGCTTTTCCAAGATAGATTCATCATCGGTTATTCATGGATAATTGTTCAATTGATTATTGTTTAAGTTTCAAATTAATTAAAGTACATTCTTAATTAATTTGAGGGCGATCATGCATTTAACCAAAGTATATTCTTAATCAAATGCAAAACCTTTCTAGATTATTCACAATAAATTCAACTAAAGTACATTCTCAATCAAATTCTATTGTGTTTAACCATGTCTACTCTTAAATCTCCTAACCAAGTTAAAAGTTAATCAATCAAAGTAAATTCTCAATTGATTATAGTTGAAATTATTACTACCAACCAAAGTACATTCTCAATTGATAGTAAAAACCATTTAATCATATGAAAGTTCCTAAATTAAATCAAAGTAAATTCTCAATTAAACCTAGAAACCCTAGAACTCATATAATCAATATGCATGTAGATTCAAACACATTATGATGCAAAAATATTTACTTTTAACAAGATAGAGAGATGAAAGACATAGAGAGAACAACTTAAATCAATAATCAAAGTAAACAATTGCATTAACTGAACGTAACCTCAGAATCCATCATGGAATTATAACAGAATAGCCCTAGATGCCTAGCTCTCCATGAATGGAGTTGAATAGAAGATGAAAGAAAAGTGAGAGGAGTATGAGAGAATGAAAATATGAAGTGAAGTCCCCCTTTCTGCCTCCCTTGGGTCTCTTTATATAGGGCTTGATTGGGTTTGGACTCTGAGTATTCAGTTAACAAAATCTTTTATCTTATATCTTCCAAATAACTAAAAGATTTAGATAATTATAACATTATTTGGAAGATATTTTCTGTTGATATTCCCAAATTAAATTAATTCAACAACTGAGTGTTATCTTTTAGCTTTTTCTGTCTTTCCAAAATTGCACAAATACCCTAAAATTGACTCTATCTGCACTTTAGCCCCTTTTGAATTTCTGAAATTGCAAGAAAGTCCCTCAGTTGACCAGACTTTGACCAGAGAAGGCTTATTGACCAGCTTTGACCAGAGGAGGACGCACCAATGGGAGCTCGCCACATGGCTGCCCTCTTCCTTCCCCAATTAGGGTTTTAGATTGAGGAAAGGGCCTTCCCCCTTTTCGCCGTTTGCCTGCGCCGCCTCCCCTGCTCTTGCGTCTTTGATTCTGTTGTGTTTTTGGATTTGTAGGTGGAGGTCCGATTGCAGAGCGGGAAGGTCCGGTGGCGTGTGATGGCTGCCATGGAGGTTGGGCAACGGCAAGGAAGAAGAGACGCTCTTTGTCGCGATGAAGGAAACGAAGATGGAGAAGCTTGATCTCACCGTTTGTTGATGGCACGACGGGTATGGGGTTTCTGCGGCGGCGCGATTTCATGATGTTGATGGTGGTGTGCGACGAAAGAGATAAATAGTGGCGCGATTGGGTTTTCTAGATTTTTGCTGTGTGATTTTTCTGAGTGCAAGTGGTTGAGACGCGACTTTGCAGAGGCGCGATAAAAGGGATTGTGAGAAGCGTCGTGTCGCGACGGTCATGGATGTCGCACTTTGGTGCTGGCGGCTTTGGGTGGCATTCTGCAGTGGCGTGATGGAGAAGAAGGGTTGTGCGATGATGCGGTGCAGAGCGCGATGAAGGTGGATGTTGCGGTATGGCAGCGGTGTGCGTTGAAGCTTGGATGAGAAGATGAAGATGGTTGTGCGATGCTAGGGAACTTCGCGATGAAGGAGGAGGAGTGCACGACGACATGGAGATGGTGGCGTGATTTGGTTCCGAGAAGGGAGAAGATGAACGGAGGTTGCGGCGTGGTGGTGACGGCGGCACGATAGTGGCGTTGGGCTTCCGGTGAGAAAGGAGGGAGAAGAAGTTGGCCGGCGATGAGGATGGTACGGCGGAAGAGGAACGACGACTTACGGCATTGGCGGCATTGGTGGCTAGGGCTTTTGTGGAGAAGGTGGAAGATGATGCTCATGGGTTAGGGCTGATGTGGCGGCATGTGGTTGACTAGATCTGTGTGGGGAGGATTTGGACACGTGGCATGATCTGGTGGAGTCTAGCTTAGGAGGGGTATGGGTAGGGAAATTTAGGAGGTGTATTTAGAACAGGGTTATTGTTTGGCTTAGTATTGGGCCTGTTTAAGAGAAGAGGGGTGTATGTAGGGAAATTGGGAGGTGCAAGGGTAAAAGTTGTCTGTTTGGCCCATCTGTACATTATTTTCTAAATAAAATCTGATTTTGGGCCTTAAATTGCCATTTGAACCAATAGAACTTATAATTTCAGCTGCACAAATAAACGTAAGAACATCCAAGAATATTTTATGGGCTAAAACTCACTTTTTACGTGTCTTTAATTCCCGAACCCAACAATTCCAATCATCACAAATTCACTTAAAATCAATCATTTAAGCACAATTATCCTATCAAAAATTTGAATTTTAAAGCATAAGTGTGGGCATAAATATGCACTCATCACTCGAATTACTGGAAGAGCGAGATGGTGCGACTGTGTTTCGCGAGTGGAGAAGATGAACGATGGTGATGGTTGATGGCGGTTGTCCGGCGAGAAAGGAAGACGATTTGGTGGTGGCGGCATGGAGGAAGTAGTGCGGCTAGGTCTCGCGATTAACGAAGGAGGACTCGCATCGATGGTGGGGTTTCGTGGCGGTGGCTTGAAGGTTGACAGCAGCCTGGGTTTGGTGGCGGCGCGGCAGAAAGGATGGTGGCGCGATGGAGAGGCGGTGTGACGGCGGTTGTGTGTGTCCTAGGGTTTGGATTTGTTCTGAGTCATTTTATTCCATATTTGCATTTGGATGAAAAGAATGAATAACACTAGACATAGATCAATCATCTAGACATTACTTTGTCGTGGACATGCAAATGAAATCACTATATTCTTCACACATAAGTTGACCTTTTTGAATTCCCAAGAAAATTAAATATGAAAGCTAATACTCAAGTCAACATGTATTTATTCCTCTCCAACTCTCTCAAGTGTTTTTGGCTTGTGTTTACACTCAAAATACCCATGTAAGTAGACACCATTGATATTTAGCAAGATTCTAACATTCACATACTTCAGAAAACATGCAATTATTGATCATGAGGGCTTTTAAAGGTTTTATTGAGGCCAAGGCAAAGGTAGGGAATTTTCTTGGAATTTCTGAGTTTTTGAAATTGATATAGAAAGAGTAAGGTTTAATATCTCAATAGATCCTTATTTTCGTCCCGAATTTGAAATAGGTCCCTGTTTTTTTTTGAAGTCTTAATTAGATCCTTATTTTTGATAATTTGATGCAAATAAATTTTTTCCGTCAATTTCAGAAAACGGCGTTAATGAGTATCTGACGTGGCCTGTGTGAATGCAATTTTTTAATACTCAGAAATAAAGAATGTATTAAATATATCATAATCCATGCTGAAATTAATTAAAGAGAGGGCAAATATGGAAAGTGATAATGTTTTATTACTGAGAAATCAAAATCAAATTGGGGATTTTTCTATTCTAGGTTTGTGGAGCTTTACGCAGCCTCTAATGCCCCCACCATGCTGGCTTCGATCTACCACTCGTCACGTGACGCTGAATCTGGCAATTAGTTGCGTCTTGCATAATCAATTTCACGAGTTGCGTGAGCATGAAGAATTGGCAGGGGGTTCCATTGGCGCGGTGATGGAGTTTTGCAAGCAGCTTAGAAAGTTTGGGCATGGAGACCATGATTATCTGTATCTTAAGTGTAGAAACACTTTGGGGCATTTGTTGAATACAATTGGGGTTTCCTATGATTCTGGGAGTGTGAAAAAGAGGGTTTCGCTTCGCGATGTTTTTTCCTTTGTTCCCGAGCTTGTGGATTCGTTGTTAGTGAGTTTAGATTATAGTAAACGGTGTGGTAACACCATCCTCTCCATCACGGGGCCTTCGCCGGTAGAAGTTTCGGATTTGATAATATTATTGGCCCCTTTGAGGAATGCAATTATTCTGTAGAAGCAATTGTTGGGAGGTTCTGAGACGACAGGAGCCCTAGAATAGAAAAATCCCCAATTTGATTTTGATTTGTCAGCAAAAAACACATTACCACTTTCCATATTTGCCCTCTCTTTAATCAATTTCAGCATGGATTATGATATATTTAATACATTCTTTATTTCTGAGTATTAAAATATTGCATTCACATAGGCCACGTCAGACACTCATTAACGTCGTTTTCTGAAATTGACGGAAAGGATTTATCTGCATCAAATTATCAAAAATAAGGATCTAATTAAGACTTCAAAAAAAACAGGGACCTATTTCAAATTCGGGACGAAAATAGGGATCTATTGAAACATTAAACCAAAGAGTAATGATACTTGATTTCAAAAACAAATCTATTTCTTTTTCTTTTAAGGAAGATTTATTTTTCTTTCTTCTTTTTTTTTTGTTTTTTTTCTTTTTAAAACTCCAACTTTTCATCTTCCTTTTTGCTTTTTTTTTCTACACTTATTCCTCACTTTACATATAATAAAATCCATTACTCCTTCTTCTTTCCTAAGGTAAGGAACATATGATTTTTCTTCTTTTCTCATTTGACAATGACTAGAAACAAGAAAATTAAGCTTAAGGCACAAAGAGGGTTCCAATGGATTAATGTTAGGACAAGTTTATTTGGCCAAGTAGCTAAAATAAGAAATGCCCCAATCATATCAAATCATGCATATTCACCTCAGTTGCACAACATAGAATCAAGCTAACTATTACCGTATCAAAGAAACATGGGCAAATCACACAAGAAAAATAGGTATGACACATGGTGGTCCATCCTTATCATTTGGCTCAAAGTTCACATGGTTCAAATTTCTTTCACAAAAGATTTTAATTAAGAAACTCTTAAGTCAACTCAATCAGCAAATCATAGAAGCAATCCACTCATATCAACATGACTCATTTTTCATTTTTTTTCTTAAATTCATGATCATTCCAGTTACTGATTCAAACTCGCAAATCCAATGCAAATATTTATTTTAAAAAAACAAAATAGGGAACAAAATTAATTGTTTCCCCACACACCTCCACACTTAAACTATGCATTGTCCTCATTGTATGACTTATATGTAGAATGCAAAGAAAAAGTATGAGGGTACTTACCTCCTTCATGGTGGAAGGAATGTTGGAGTGGTCAAATTCACTCCATCCATCGTCTTGTTCAGCATGTCTTGATTTTCATTAAATATCCGCAGACGATGGCTATTAACCTTGAAGATTCTATCAGAAGATTCTTCCTTGATCTCCACTGCTCCATAGGGAAACACTTGTGTTACAATGAATGGACCTTCCCATTTGGAGCGTAATTTACCACTCATAGGCCCTACCCTGAACTTGTACAATAACACCTTTTGACCTATGTTGAAATCCTTTTTGGTCACAACCTTTTGATCATGAAATTTCTTGGTTTTCTCTTTGTAAAACTTAGAGTTTTCATAGGCTGTGAGCCTAATCTCCTCTAGTTCTTGCAGTTGGACCTTTCTCTCTTTCCCTGCTCCTTTCATGTCCAAGTTACAAGCTTTCACAGCCCAATAGGCTCGATGTTGAATCTCCACAGGTAGATGGCAAGCCTTTCCAAATACAATCTTGAAAGGTGACATACCTATTGGTGCTTTGTAGGCGGTCCGATGTGCCCAAAGTGCATCATCCAATCTTGCGGCCCAATCCTTCCTATTTGGCTTCACTAGCTTTTGCAATATCTTCTTGATCTCTCTCTTAGAGACCTCAGTTTGTCCATTAGTTTGGGGGTGATATGGTGTAGCAATGCGATGAGTCACCCCATACTTTTTCAACATATTCTCTAACAGCTTATTGCAAAAGTGGGTCCCCTGATCAGTAACGATGGCTCGTGGTATTCCAAACCTACAGAAAATGTTAGATCTGACAAAACTCATAATAACTCGAGCATCATTAGTCCTTGTAGCTATGGCTTCCACCCATTTGGAAACATAGTCTACAACAAGAAAAATATAAGAAAACCCAGAAGAAGAAGGAAAAGGACCCATGAAGTCAATACCCCAAATATCAAATACCTCACAATATAGCATGGGTTGTTGAGGCATCTCTTCCCTCCTAGTGATGGATCTAGCTGTCCTCTGACATTACTCACAATTTTCATATATCCTCCGTGCATCTTTAAAGATGGTAGGCCAATATAGTCCACAAACCAACACCTTCCTACCTGTCCTTTGCGTGCCATAGTGTCCTCCAAAAGGTGATGAATGACAAAATTCAAGCACATAAGGTATCTCTATGTCAGGAACACACCTCCTTACAACTTGGTCACTACCAATGCGCCATAAGAATGGTTCATCCTATACATAGTACTTCGCCTCACTTTTCAGTTTGGCTTTCTCAGATTTGGAGAAAGATGGAGGAATAGCTGAAACAACCAAATAGTTAACAATGTCAGCAAACCAAGGTTCAAGATAAATACCTTTTACAGAAGTTAATGCTAGTAAGACTTCATCAAGAAAGTCATCCTGAATAGGAATTTCATCTTCTTCTTTTTCAATCCTACTAAGATGGTCTACTACTAGATTATGGGCTCCAATTCTGTCCCGAATCTCAATGTGAAACTCTTGGAGCAGTAGCATCCATCTGATCAACCTTGGTTTGGAATCTGCTTTCTTTAGAAGGAATTTCAATGCAGCATGATTTGTATAAACAATTACCTTGGATCCAAGTATGTATGATCTAAATTTAGCCAAGGCAAATACAACAGCTAGTAATTCCTTCTCAATTGTGGTATAGTTTTCCTGTGCAGTTGATGGCCAAATTTATGAACACCAAAATATGATGTCACAAACTTGTTTTTCAATCGGCAAGTATGACCGAATCGTTCAAGTAATAAACTTGGTAAGACCAAGTATCGTTCTTCCCAAAGGACTCATGGCCTAGTTTAGTTATGTGGTTTCTTAATTAGCTAAGACTTAAAGAAGAAATAGTTGGAGTTTAATATGCAAGACAGAAAATAAACATGTATGCATGAAGTTTTGATCAATGGCAAAAAGCAAAAGATAAACACTTTCAATGAAATTTATGTATGAATATGTTGTTGGGGGTCAATTTCATCTTATCCACTCTCATATATTTTAGGAATTCAACATTCAAATCATCATTGTTAATGCCACTCTCTAAAGTACCTTTCTAGAAGGCTTCTCCCTAATCACGAGTTCATACAATTCCTAGCATTCCTAATGATCAGTTCATAAGTGTAGGAGCTTAACGACAACCAATATCATATTGGGAGAAATTCCCCGGATCTAGACTTCCCCGTACGTGCCCGTATCGACAAAACCAATAATCATGCATAGAATGAGTTAAACAATGCAAGCATTAAGCAAAGAGGAAAAACCCTAACTAATGATGAAAGAAAGCATAAGTCTTAATTAAAAGATGTAAAAACAGATTCCATATATGAGAGCTTCACAAGATGACATTGATTCCCCAACAAACATACAGAGTTTAGTTCACCATATTCATGGTGAACCTAGATGAACAATAATGAAAGAATGAAAGAGATAGAAAAACCCGAGAAAGAGAAGAGGAGAGCTGTCACCATCTCCCAATCTACCCCCAACGGGTGAAAAAGAGAGTGTTTGCTTCGTCTCTGCCAAAGATACCTAACCCCAGGAAACCCTAAAGCTTAAATACCATTCGTAAATTAGAAAAAATTAGGTCCAAGCCCATTAAAGTGCCGCTCAGCGGTAAAATACCGCTCAGCGGTAAAATACCGCTCAGCGGTAAGTGCGTGTCTTGTTTTCTCCCCTCAGCGGCCATTTTGCCCCTCAGCGGATCTCCCATGAGTGCCGCTCAGCGGTAAACTGCCGTTGAGCAGTGACTTCGGCTTCTCCTTTTGCACTTTTTGATGTCTTTTCTGATTTCATCTCTCTCCTTCTTCACTTCTTTCACCAAATTCACCTTAAAACCTACACAGAAACATTGAAATCAAGCATAAACCTGTCCAGCTCTCTTATTTCTAAAAATATGAAGAAAAGCATGATTTCAAGCTAGTTTCTAAGGGTAAAGGTTGCTTTTAGTGTCAATTTTAATCATAAAAATAACAGTTTTTCAACTGTTATCAGCACTATCCAATGTCTTGGAAGCATAGTATATCACATGTGGTAGCTTCCCATTTCTTTGTGCAAGTACCTCTCCTACTGCAAAGTTTGATGCATCACACATCAACTCGAATGGCAATGTTCAATCAGGTGGTTGGATGATGGGAGTGGTAGTGAGTACCCTTTTCAAGGAATCAAAAGCGGCTTTGCACTTCCCTCCAAAGTCAAATGGTACATCCTTCTGAAGTAAGTTGGAGAGAGGATTAGCTATCTTGCTAAAGTCTTGTATAAACCTCCTGTAAAATCCTACATGACCAAGAAAAGATCGAACCTCTCGTACAGAAGAGGGGTAAGGCAATTGTGATATAACATCAATTTTAGCAGGATCTATAGATATACCATTCCTGGAGACAACATGACCCAAAACTATGCCTTGTTCCACCATAAAATGACATTTTTCAAAATTCAAAACAAGGTTAGTTTCCTCACATCTCTGCAAAACTCTTGAATGATTAGCCAAACAATTATCAAAAGATGAACCATACACACGCTAAAATCATCCATGAAAACCTCAATACAATGCTCCAATAAGTCTGTAAAAATACTCAACATACATCGCTGAAATGTATCAGGAGCATTGCATAAACCAAATGGCATTTTTCGATAAGCATATGTACCAAAAGGACAAGTGAAGGTAGTCTTATGTTGGTCCTCCGGGGCTATACAAATTTGAAAATACCCGGAGAATCCATCTAGAAAACAATAATGTGACTTACCTGCCAAACCGTCTAGCATCTGATCAATGAATGGCAAAGGAAAGTGGTCCTTTCGAGTGACTTGGTTCAATCTCCTATAGTCAATACAAACCCTCCAGCTATTCTGAATACAAGTAGGAATCAATTCCTTCTTCTCATTTTTAACCACTGTGATTCCAGATTTCTTGGGAACCACATCTACAAGGCTCACCCAAGTGCTGTCAGAAATGGGATATATAATACCTGCTTGTAGCAACTTGGTTACCTCTTTCTTGACAACCTCCATCAGTTGAGGATTCAGTCTTCTTTGAGGTTCTCACTAGTTTAGCATCCTCCTCCAAAAGTATTTTGTGCATACAAAATGAAGGGCTAATACCAGGAATATCTGTCAAAGTCCAACCTATTACTTTCTTGTGATCTCTGATAACCTGTAATTGTTGTTTTTCCTGCTCATCAGTAAGCAATGAAGATATAATTGATGACAAATTTATGAACACCGAGAAACGGCGCCAAACTCTTGTTTAACCCTCGGCAAGTGTGACCGAATCGTATCAAGTAATAAACTTGGTAAGACCCAGTATCGTTCTCCCAAAGGACTCACGACCTAGTTAGTTATATGATTTGTTGATTATTTAAGACTTATGAACAATTGATTGTAGGTTTAAATGCAAAAGACAGTAATTAAACATGTATGCATGAATTTGATCAATGGAAAAGAGGAATACAAACACTTTAATGAATTAGATGGATGAGTATGTTGTTGGGGTTATCAATTTCATCTTATCCACTCTCATATACTTTTAGGAATTCATCATTCTTTTCATCAATTGCTAATGCCACTCTCTAAATCACCTTGCAAGAAGGCCTATCCTTAATTACGAGTTCATACAATTCCTAGCATCCCAAATAACTAATTCTGAAGTGCAGAAGCTTAACGGCAACCAACCCTCATATTCCTATGTCTAGGCAATATGCTATTGGGAGAAATTCCCCGGATCTATATTTCCCCGTACGTTCCCATATCGACAAAATCAATAATCATGGCATTGAATAAGTTAAACAATGCAAGCTTTAAGCAAAGAGGAAAAACCCTAACTAATGATGAAAGAAAGCATGTATCTTAAAATAAGATGTTAAAACACAAATTCCATATATGAGAGTTTCACAAGACTACATTGATTCTCCAACAACCATACAAGGTTTAGTTCACCATATTCATGGTGAAACTAGATGAACAATAATGAGAGAATGAAAAATAGAACCCTAGAAGGATGAGTAGGTAGCCTCAGCATCCAAGATCTTCCTCCAAGGGGTGGAAAAAAGAGTGTTTGCTTCGTCTCCAGCCAAAGATACAAACCCTAGGAAGACCTAAAGCTTATATATTGTTCGTAATATTACAGAAAATTAGGCCCAAGCCCAAAATAGTGCCGCTCAGCGGTAAGTGCGTGAAGTTGATTCCTCCCCTCAGCTGCATTTTCACCCCTCAACGGAGCCAACGGGTGTTCCTAAGTGCCGCTTAGCGGTAAACTACCGTTGAGCGGTACTTGTGGCTTCTCCTTTTGCACTTTTTGAGTTCTTTTCCGATTCCATCTTTATCCTTCTTCACTTCTTTCACCAAATTCACCTTAAAACATGCATAAAACACTGAAATCAAGCATAAACCTGTCCAACTCTCTTATTTCCAAAAATATGAACAAAAACATGATTCCAAGCTAGTTTCTAAGTGTTAAAGGCTGCTTTTGCTATCAATTTTAAGCATAAAAATAACAGTTTTTCAATTGTTATCAACAATAACAGGGAGTTTCCTATCCCTCTCAAGATAAGCATATTTCAAATGGGATGGTAAAGGTTTCAACTCCGAAATGGGTGGTTGTACCACAGATGGCAGGATTTTACTACCTAAGGTAATCTCAGCCACCTCAACATCACACTCGGACGCCATAGAGGTATCATCTATTGACACTACATCCTCAATATCACCTGTTCTACAATTTTCTTCGTCGTCCAAAATCAATCACGACATGTTTGAAAACGAGAAGTCCAAAGATGGAGAAAAAGTTGAAAAAATGTCCAAGAAATTAACAGAAAAATTATTTACAATTTCACTTAATAAATCAATGCAAAACAGAGAATGCTCTTCAATTGGGTGCTTCATGGTTTCCAATACATTAAAATGCACCTTCTCATCACCTATCTCCATGGTCAGTGTTCCTACATGCACATCTATCTTGGTTCGTGTTATCATCATGAAAGTTCTTCCCAAGATAATAGTTGATGACTTGATTCCATCTTCATATCCATGATGTAGAAATCGACAGGAAAAATTAGCTTGTCTACTCGGACAAGGACATCCTCAAGCACACTTGCAGGGTTAACTATGCTATGGTTGGCCAGTTGAATGACCACACCAGTAGTCTTAAGAGGTCCCAAAGATAGAGAAGTAAACACTAATAAAGGCATTACATTAATGGAAGCCTCTAAATCTAGCATGGCATTGTCAAACTTTAAATTTCCAATAGTACAAGGAACGGAAAACATACTTGGATCTTTGCATTTTTGTGGTATTTCAATGTGTTTCTGATAACAGTTGAAAAACTGTTATTTTCATGCTTAAAATTGATACTAAAAGCAACCTTTATACTTAGAAACTAGCTTGAAATCATGTTTTTATCCATATTTTCAGAAATAAGAGAGTTGGACAGGTTTATGCTTGATTTCAGTGTTTTTGTGCAGGTTTTAAGGTGAATTTAGTGAAAGAAGTGAAGAAGGAGAGAGATGGAATCAGAAAAGTCAACCAGAAACCAGAAAAGTCAACCAGTCAACCAGAAAAATCAACCAGTCAACCAAAAAGTCAACCAGTCAACCAGAATACGAAAAAAGTCAACCAGACGAGTTTTGGGCCAGTTTTATGCGATTTTATGATCTGTTTGGGCCTGGACCCGTTTTCTATTATTTTTATGTCCTATTTAAAGACCTAGATTTCTTAGTGTTGGTATCTTTGGCAGAAACAAAGCAAACACTCTCTCTTCCACCCCTTTGAAGGAAGATCTTGGATGCTCAGGCTACCTCTTCACCTTTCTAGGGTTTTATCCTTCATTCTTTCATTATTGTTCATCTAGGTTCACCATGAATATGGTGAACTAAACCTTGTATGTTTGTTGGGGAATCAATGTAATCTTTTAATGCTCTCATATATGGAATTTGTGCTTGCATCTTAATCTAAGATTTATGCTTTCTTTCATCATTAGTTAGGGTTTTTCGTCTCTGCTTAATGCTTGCTTTGTTTAACTCATTCAATACATGATTATTGATTTTGTCGATACGGGAACGTACGGGGAAGTCTAGATCCGAGGAATCTCTCCCAATATTATATTGGTTGTCGTTAAGCTCCTGCACTTGATGAACTAATTATTAGGAATGCTAGGAATTGTATGAACTCGTAATTAGGGAGAAGCCTTCTTGAAAGGTACTTTAGAGAGTGGCATTAACAATGATGATTTGAATGTTGAATTCCTAAAATATGTGAGAGTGGATAAGATGAAATTGACCCCCAACAACATATTCATATATATATTTCATTGAAAGTGCTTGTCTTTTGCTTTTGCCATTGATCAAAACCTCATGCATACATGTTTATTTTCGTCTTTGCATAGTACAATCCAATTATTTCGTTCTTAAGTCTTAGCTAATCAACAAATCACATAACTAAACTAGGCCGTGAGTCCTTTGGGAGAACGATACTTGGTCTTACCGAGTTTATTACTTGAAACGATTCGGTCATACTTGCCGATTGTTAAACAAGTTTGTGACATCATATTTTGGTGATCATAAATTTGTCCATCAGTTTCTTAACCAAGCTTGACACATTTCTTCCCAAATTCACAATCTCATTATCCCTAATACACCTTTTATTTGTGCAAAGTTCTTTCAAAAACTTAGCGTACATAGGGATTTGTTTAACAACATCAAGCAAAGGAATGTTGATCTCTACCTTCTTGAAAGCATTTAAAATCTCTTGGTCTAATTCCTCCATTTTTTTGTTTCTCGATTTTAACCGATTTGGATATCGAGGAGGTGGAGAATGAGATGAAGAAGAATTTTTAGAAGAGTTAGAAGATACTAACCTGGATTTTTCAGTGGTAGATTCAGGCGATGGATCACTTGATCCTCCATTGTCATCAATTTGTGCTTTTTCTTTCTCTTTATCTTCATCCTCTTGGGCTCCTTCAGGGCCTTCTACCTGCTTACCCGTTCTTAAAGTAATAGCATTTACATTTCTCGGGTTGATCACTGTTTGTGCAGGCAGTTTCCTTAGCCTCTAACTTATCCATCCTCTGAGTCAACTCTGTGATAACAGTTGAAAAACTGTTATTTTCATGCTTAAAATTGATACTAAAAGCAACCTTTAACACTTAGATACTAGCTTGAAATCATGCTTTTGTTTATATTTTTGGAAATATGAGAGTTGGACAAGCTTATGCTTGATTTTAGTGTTTTATGCAGGTTTTAAGGTCAATTTGATGAAAGAAGTGAAGAAGGATAGAGATCGAATAAAAAAGGAACTCAAAAAGTGCAAAAGAAGAGAAGCCGCAAGTACCGCTCAGCGCCAGTTTACTGCTGAGCGGCACTAATGAACACCCGTTGGCACCGCTGAGGGGAGAAAGTGTAGCTGAAGGGAAGAATTCAACACACGCACTTACCGTTGAGCGATAGTTTAACACTGAGCGGCATTATTTTGGGCTTAGGCCCACTTTTCTGTAATATTTCGAATAATATATAAGCTTTAGCACTTCCTAGGGTTTGTATCTTTGGCAGAGTACGAAGCAAACACATACCTTTCCACCCCTTGGAGGAAGATCTTGGTTGCTAAGGCTACCTACTCAACTTTCTAGGGTTCTATTTTTCACTATTTCATTATTGTTCCTCTAGTTTCACCATGAATATGGTGAACTAAACTCTTCTTGTTGTTGCGGAATCAATGTAATCTTTTGAAGCTCTCATATATGGAATTTGTGTTTAAACATCTTATTTGAGATACATGTTTTCCTACATTAATAGTTAGGGTTTTTCCTCTTTGCTCAAAACATGCATTGTTTAACTCATTCGATGTCATGATTATTGATTTTGTCGATATGGACACATACGGGGAATCTAGATCCGGGGAAATTCTCCCAATAGCATATTGCCTAGACATATGGATATGAGGGTTGGTTGCCTTTAAGCTTCTATGCTTCAGAATTAATTATTAGGGATGTGATAACAGTTGAAAAACTGTTATTTTCATGCTTAAAATTGACACAAAAAGCAATCTTTAGACTTAGAAACTAGCCTGAAATCATGCTTTTATCCATATTTTCAGAAATAAGAGAGCTGGACAGGTTTATACTTAATTTCAGTGTTTTTGTGCAGGTTTTAAGGTGAATTTAGTGAAAGAAGTGAAGAAGGAGAGAGATGGAATCAGAAAAGTCAACCAGAAACCAGAAAATCAACCAGTCAACCAGAAAAGTCAACCAGTCAACCAAAAAGTCAACCAGTCAACCAGAATACGAAAAAAGTCAACCAGACGAGTTTTGGGCCAGTTTTATGCGATTTTATGATCTATTTGGGCCTGGACCCGTTTTCTATTATTTTTATGTCCTATTTAAAGACATAGATGTCTTAGGATTGGTATCTTTGGCAGAAACAAAGCAAACACTCTCTCTTCCACCCGTTTGAAGGAGGATCTTGGATGCTCAGGCTACCTCTTCACCTTTCTAGGGTTTTATCCTTCATTCTTTCATTATTGTTCATCTAGGTTCACCGTGAATATGGTGAACTAAACCTTGTATGTTTGTTGGGGAATCAATGTAATCTTTTGAAGCTCTCATATATGGAATTTGTGCTTGCATCTTAATCTAAGATTTATGCTTTCTTTCATCATTAGTTAGGGTTTTTCCTCTTTGCTTAATGCTTGCTTTGTTTAACTCATTCAATGCATGATTATTGATTTTGTCGATACGGGAACATACGGGGAAGTCTAGATCTGGGGAATCTCTCCCAATATTATATTGGTTGTCGTTAAGCTCCTGCACTTGATGAACTAATTATTAGGAATACTAGGAATTGTATGAACTCGTAATTAGGGAGAAGCCTTCTTGAAAGGTACTTTAGAGAGTGGCATTAACAATGATGATTTGAATGTTGAATTCCTAAAATATATGAGAGTGGATAAGATGAAATTGACCCCCAACAACATATTCATATATATATTTCATTAAAAGTGCTTGTCTTTTGCTTTTGCCATTGATCAAAACCTCATGCAGACATGTTTATTTTCTGTTTTGCATATTAAACTTCAATTATTTCGTTCTTAAGTCTTAGCTAATCAACAAACCACATAACTAAACTAGGCCGTGAGTCCTTTGGGAGAACGATACTTGGTCTTACCAAGTTTATTACTTGAACGATTCGATCATACTTGCCGATTGTAAAACAAGTTTGTGACATCATATTTTGGTGATCATAAATTTGTTCATCAAGTTTTTGGCGTCGTTGCCGGGGACTCGTGATTTAATTGGTTAATTTGTGTGATTATTGATTATCTTTGACTTTAATTTTGAATTTCTGTTTTTATTTTCGGTTTTTATTTGAGTTGGTTTTATTTGATTTGATTTTATTTTATTTGATTTGATTTTATTTTATTTTATTTTATCTTATTTGATTTTATTTTATTTTATTTTATTTTATTTTATCTTATTTTGTGTGATAAGTAATGCTTGATGATGATTAGTGATTGATTGATGTTGAGATAGATGTGCACATAAAATGCTTATACAGGTGATTCACAAGCTTTGTGAACAAATACAGGATATTATGATTGTGATTGTGAAATTAAGCAGGATGTGTATGTCAAATGTGAATGAGCTTATATGTGAGGTTTTGAGCTCTAGAGTTGTTATTGATTGAATGCTATTACTTTGGAAACATGAATGATTTTGCCCAGGTTTTCTATGATTGAATCAATTGCTTGTTTTGCATCATGTGATAAAGGTCGTTTGTTGGAACCCTTTTTATTGGCAAATTCATAAAGTTAGCCCACTAAAAGAGAACACTTTGTGTTCTATCCTTTGAACCCTTAGCCTTGAACATACACCGAAACCCTTGATTGAACATCTTTACCTTGAGTTAAGTAGAAGATCTGTTGTGGTATTGTTAAATGTTCAAGTTTGGGGTTGTTGGGGAAACATGAAAAAGGAAAAGCATTGAACTAAGAGCTAAAAAAGTAAGAATATGCAAAAAAAAAAGAAAAAGAAAAGAAAAGAAAAAGAAGCAAAGCTCAATGCAAATGCAAAGGCAAGTTGGGAAGAATAAGAAAAATTGTGTTGTTATGATTCTCTTAACTCAAGGATTTTGTGATCCAGAAAAACCAATTTTCTTGTTAGCCCAGCCACATTATAAGCCATTGAAAAGTCCTTGTGATGATGCATGCTTGTGAATGTTTTTGATTGTGGTAAAATGAAAGACAAAGTTGATTCATGTGACATTGTGATAGTAGAGTGAATGAGTGATTACCTCTTATACACTTGTGTGTTGAGTGAAACACTTTACCTAGTGAGGAAATATTCCATGAACACATGAACATCCGTGCTTAATTGATTGATCATTCATGAAAAATAGCATTTGTTGGAATTTAAATGACTTTGTGAACACTAAAGCATGTGAACATCTTGATTGAACTCTTGGTCATAAGTTTGAGTGAAGTTGTTATTTATCTTGAAAAAGAGGATTTTTGAATGAGTGAACCATCATATGAATTGGTTGAAGATTGAGTTACATCTTGTTTGCTTGAGGACAAGCAAAGTTCTAAGTTTGGGGTTGTGATAACAGTTGAAAAACTGTTATTTTCATGCTTAAAATTGACACAAAAAGCAACCTTTACACTTAGAAACTAGCTTGAAATCATGTTTTTATCCATATTTTCAGAAATAAGAGAGTTTGACAGGTTTATGCTTGATTTCAGTGTTTTTGTGCAGGTTTTAAGGTGAATTTAGTGAAAGAAGTGAAGAAGGAGAGAGATGGAATCAGAAAAGTCAACCAGAAACCAGAAAAGTCAATCAGTCAACTAGAAAAGTCAACCAGCCAACCAGAAAAGTCAACCAGTCAACCAAAAAGTCAACCAGTCAACCAGAATACGAAAAAAGTCAACCAGATGAGTTTTTGGCCAGTTTTATGCGATTTTATGATATGTTTGGGCCTGGACCCGTTTTCTATTATTTTTATGTACTATTTAAAGACCTAGATGTCTTAGGATTGGTATTTTTGGCAGAAACGAAGCAAACACTCTCTCTTCTACCCCTTTGAAGGAGGATCTTGGATGCTCAGGCTACCTCTTCACCTTTCTAGGGTTTTATCCTTCATTCTTTCATTATTGTTCATCTAGGTTCACCATGAATATGGTGAACTAAACCTTGTATGTTTGTTGGGGAATCAATGTAATCTTTTGAAGCTCTCATATATGGAATTTGTGCTTGCATCTTAATCTAAGATTTATGCTTTCTTTCATCATTAGTTAGGGTTTTTCCTCTTTGCTTAATGCTTGCTTTGTTTAACTCATTCAATGCATGATTATTGATTTTGTCGATACGGGAACGTACGGGGAAGTCTAGATCCGGGGAATCTCTCCCAATATTATATTGGTTGTCGTTAAGCTCCTGCACTTGATGAACTAATTATTAGGAATGCTAGGAATTGTATGAACTCGTAATTAGGGAGAAGCCTTCTTGAAAGGTACTTTAGAGAGTGGCATTAACAATGATGATTTGAATGTTGAATTCCTAAAATATATGAGAGTGGATAAGATGAAATTGACCCCCAACAACATATTCATATATATATTTCATTGAAAGTGCTTGTCTTTTGCTTTTGCCATTGATCAAAACCTCATGCATACATGTTTATTTTCTGTTTTGAATATTAAACTTCAATTATTTCGTTCTTAAGTCTTAGCTAATCAACAAATCACATAACTAAACTAGGCCGTGAGTCCTTTGGGAGAACGATACTTGGTCTTACCAAGTTTATTACTTGAACGATTCGGTCATACTTGCCGATTGTAAAACAAGTTTGTGACATCATATTTTGGTGATCATAAATTTGTCCATCAAGTTTTTGGCGCCGTTGCCGGGGACTCGTGGTTTAACTGGTTAATTTATGTGATTATTGATTATCTTTGCCGAGGGTTAAACAAGTTTTTGGCACCGTTTTTCAGTGTTCATAAATTTGTCATCACTCTGCAATTGATTTGTTTATTTTTGATTTTTGCTCAACTATTGTTTTCATGAAATCTTGCATTGACATTTCAGGCTGAGATTGTTGCCTTTGTTGAGGTGGAACATAAGGTTGCATGTTCTACTGATATCTATTGGAGGACGAATCATGATAATTCTGGTATGGTCTATTTCCTCCAAACATGTTTGCAGCAAAAGCTTAAGATGGATTTTCCACAGTGGTTTCCACCAAGCTAGGACATTCATTAGTATAATGGTTAGTTGAAATGTAAATTCCACACTTCTTAGCAATTTGTGGAGTTGAGGTTTTAAACAAACTTGCAATCTCGTCGAGTTTGCTTTCTAGCTTATTCAATCTTTCATCTATCCTCTTTCCATCAACTGCACCATTATCAATTTCATGCACTCCCTTCAACAAAGTCATTGAATTTTCTCTTGTACCATTGTCTACTGCCTTCCGTTCTATTAGATCTATACCATCTTTTGGTGACTTGTCTAAGAAAGATCCTCCGCTTGCAGCATCTACCCATGACCTATCAGTAGGACTTAAGTCTTCATAAAAGCTTAGAATAAAATCTTCCATTTGGAGTTGAGGGCATGAAGAACATAGTTTCTTGAATCTTTCCCAATACTCACTAAGATTTTCTCTATCTCTTTGTGTTATGTCTTGGATTTCTCTACGGATGGCAGATAATCTGGATGCAGGAAAATACTTTTCAAGAAAAATTCTTTCAATAGTTTCCCAATTTGTAATCCTTACAGAGAGATAATACCACCAATCTTGAGTTGCTCCTTGAAGAGTAAAAGGAAAAGCTTTCATTTTAAGGCTCTCTATTGTGATTCTGGGAGATCTAAAGTTTTCACACAACATGTGGAATTGTCTCAAGTGCTTGTGTGGATTCTCCCTTGATAACCCATTGAACTTTGGTAAGGTCAGGTCTCAACTCCCACTCCTCATTAGGGTATTCAATGTTACTTTGGATAACTGTATTCTGGGAGGTGGCTAACTATCTGATGGTTCGTTGTGCCATATTGTTTGGGTTAGGATCAGGTAAAGGATTAGATGGTATGTTTATAACCGGAGATAATAAAGGTGGTATGGCCTCAGATATAAGAAGTGTTCCCTCAGTAGAACACCCAAATTTCAATCTTCTCCATAGCTTACGCAAATTCCTTTCGACTTTCAGGTTAATTTGATAAAATTCTCTCGGGTTAGCTCTGGTCATGCACTACACAATCTGCTTGAAGTTGTTTCTTTGTTACTTCTCTTTTTCTTTTGTTCTTGCTTTAGAGAAAGATTTCAAATAAGAGATAAGAGAAACTTGTTGGGTCTACTCCTAAGAAAGAGAGGTGCGTCACAATGGACAACTTAGGTACAAAGTCTTTCCTAGCCAAAGTGTATTCAAACTAGCCTCAAGTATTTCTCAAGAGAAATTCTTAATTAAAACAAGAACAAAGATTTTTGCTAAAACAAGAATGACTAAAGACTACAAAATAACTCAAATTAAATTAAATGTATGTGCGTTAAAAAAAATAAAGATAAAAATAAAAATAAAAAAATAAAAAAATAAAAATAAGAATCAAAATATTCAAAATACTAACCGTATTCCTCGGCAACGGTGCCAAATTTGATAGGCTATCGTTGAAGCTATCAAATTAATACTACTTTTCAAGACAATTTCAGTATTGTCAAGTAGTATTCAAGAAAGTAGATAGGGTTAAAGTAACCCTGAGTCGTCTCCCAATGACTACGGAATTGCCTTTCAATATTTCAATCTTATGAATGCAATGCAATGCAATGCAAGAATAAAAGTAATGTTTGGAGAATGTTTAAAGAACAAATAAGAAACTTAAAAACAGTTATGATTAAATAGGCTAATTCCACTGCTTTTCCAAGATAAATTCATCATCAGTTATTCACAGATAATTGTTCAATTGATTATTAATTAAGTTTCAAATTAATTAAAGTGCATTCTTAATTAATTTGAGGGTGATCATGCAATTAACCAAAGTAAATTCTCAATCAAATGCAAAACCTTTCTAGATTATTCACAATAAATTCAACCAAACTACATTCCCAATCAAATTCTATTATGTTTAATCATGTCTATTCTTAAATCTCTTAACCAATTTAAAAGTTAATCAATCAAAGTAAATTCTCAATTGATCATAGTTGAAATTATTACTATCAATCAAAGTACATTCTCAATTGATAGTAAAAACCATTTAATCATATGAAAGTTCCTAAATTAAATCAAAGTAGATTCTCAATTAAACCTAGAAACCCTAGAACTCATATAATCAATATGCATGTAGATTCAAACATATTATGATGCAAAAATCTTTACTTTTAACAAGATAGAGAGATGAAAGACATAGAGAAAACAACTTAAATCAATAATCAAAGTAAACAATTGCATTAACTGAACGTAACCTCAGAATCCATCATGGAATTACAGTAGAATAGCCCTAAATGCTTAGCTCTCAATGAATGGAGTTGAATATAAGATGAAAGAAAAGTGAGAGGAGTATGAGAGAATGAATGAATTGAAGTCAAGTCCCCTAGGTCTCTATATAGGCTTGATTGGGCTTGGACTCTGAATATTCAATTGATAGAATCTTTTATCTTATATCTTCCAAATAACTAAAAGATTTAAATAAATATAACATTATTTGGAAGATATTTTCTGTTGATATTCCCAAATTAAATTAATTCAACAACTGAATTTTATTTTTTATCTTTTCTGACTTTCCAAAATTACACAAATACCTTGAAATTTCTTCTATCTGCACTTTAGCCCCTTCTGAATTTTTGAAATTGCAAGAAAGCCCCTCAGTTGACCAGATTCAAACAACATTGACCACTTTTGACCAGAGAAAGGACGTGCCAATGAGTGTTCGCCACGTGTCCGCTCCCTTTCCACCCAAAATTAGGGTTCTGTAGATTGGTTTTTCTGTTTTGCAGGTTTGGGGTTGGAGATGACGGCGTGTGCTCCAGCGAGATTGGCACGCGAGGAAGATGTTGGTGACCGTGGAAGATTCTCGCGATGAGGGTGGTTTGTATCTGCGACGTGGTGGCGCGCTTATAGCTGCCATGGGAGATGCGTGTTGACGGTCTGATGTGCGGAGGCTTCTCTCGATGGTTGGGGCGATGAAGAAGAGGGAGTCGCGGTCAGGAAAGGGCTCGCATTACTGGAAGTGCGAGATGGTGTGACTGTGTTTCGCGAGTGGAGAGGATGAACGGTGGTGATGGTTGATGGCGGTTGTCCGGCGAGAAATGAGGACGATTTGGTGGTGGTGGCATGGTGGAAGTAGCGCGGCTAGGTCTCGCGATTGACGAAGGAGGACTCGCGTCGATGGTGGGGTTTCGCGGCGGTGGCTCGAAAATTGACGGTGGCTTGGGTTTGGTGGCGGCGTGGCGGAAAGGATGGTGACACGATGGAGAGGCGGTGTGACGGCGGTTATGCGTGTCTTAGGGTTTGGATTTGGGAATTAGGGTTTCTCGGAAGAACATGATGATGACGTGGTAGAGGAAGGTGATGGGGCAGTATGTGGTTGGCTAAATCTGTGTAGGGAGGATTTGGACACATGGCATGATCTGGTCGAGTTTGGCTTAGAAGAGGTATGGGTAGGGAAATTTAGGAGGTGTATAGAGTTACTGTTTGGCTTAGTATTGGGCTTGGTTAAGAGAAGAGGGGTGTATGTAGGGATTTTAGGAGGTGCATAGGTAAAGTCTGCCTGTTTGGCCTATTTGTATATTATTTTCCAAACAAAATCTGATTTTGGACCTTGAATTGTCATTTGGACCAATAAAACTTATATTCTCAGCTGCACAAATAAACGTAAGAATTTCCAAGAATAATTTATGCAACTAAAAATCACTTTTTAAGTCCCTTTTTATTCCCAAACCCAATATATCCAATCATAACAAATCATCTTTAAATCACTCATTCAAGCACATGAATTCATCAAAAATTTGAATTTTAAAGCATAAATGTAGGCATAAATATGCACTCATAGTGATCAACAAGCAGACAAAATGTTACCATATGTGTATGGAACTATTCCTCACCAAAGATAATGTTTCACTCAAACAATTAAAAGTGTTTCAGTTAAGCACTCAAAAGTGTTTCACTCAAGCACTCAAAAGTGTATAGTGAGGTAACACTCATACACTCTACCATCACAATGTCACATGAATCAACTTTGCCTTTCATTTAACCACAATCAAACACACTCACAAGCCAGTATCATCACAAGGGCTTTTCTATGGCTTGTAATGTGGCTGGGTTAAGAAGAAAATTGGTTTTTTTCTGGATCACAAAATCCTTGAGTTAAGAGAGTCACTACAAAAAAGAAGGGCATTACCGAAGGCCAGAAGCCCTTGGAAACAGCCGAAAACCGTCGGTAAAAGGTAATTACCGAAGGCTTATCGACGGCCAAAGAGCCCTCGATAAATCCCTTGTCGCTAACATTTACCGAGGGCTTTCGCCCTTCGGTAATTACCGAGGGCCAAAAGCCTTCGGTAATTACCGAGGGCCAAAAGCCTTCGGTAATTTCCAAAGGGCGAAAAAAAAAACAGGACGTTGGGCTGCTGCAGAATGTGATGCATATATATCTAAACTAAAGCTCTACAAAGTAAAACAACAAAAGAACCAAAAATGTAGCTTTTGTATTGAGTTGAGAAAATTATGTCCCACTTTATCTCAAATTTAAGTTTAAAACATATAATACTTCAGTTTAAGCTTACCTGTGACTAAATCAATTATGTAAGCACTCAACCAAACACCCTAAATTTTGCATCTCAACGCCTGCCACTACATATTGGTATATAAACAAGTTCTAAACGGGGATGGAATTTAATCTTATATGTTACTCAATCTTTATGTAACATGATGTTTCATGATTCATGATTCATGAAACATGAGAAAAATGTCGATGATGAGGTCAATGTAAATGTACCAAAATGTCTAATTTGCTAAATCATGTACAAATGCTACTTTCTGAATTTGCCAAATTTTGCATTAGAGCAAAAATAATTAAAAATAGAAAATTTGTAATTAAAAATAGAAAAACCAGGCAACAAAATGAAACAAAATATAAAAAGCATATTAACTCACTTGGGGATAGAGATCACATGTGCCCAACTCCTTAACAGCTAAAGGTAACCTTTCTCCGTCAGCAATCTAAGAAGCATAGTACTTGCACATGTCACTAAAAAGAAAGAGAACTTGACAGTTCATGCTAGCAAATTAATCAGCCAAAATTTTATTATAGAGTTCACACCTCAACATCTGCTCCTACACCTTTTATATTGACAGTCTGAATTTCATTATGCTTAGCCCAAATAATTTTTCCGCTGTTGTCCATGCTAGCCACAGGTACCTCTCGACCAAGTTTGACCATAATTGTTCCTTCATCATAGCCAATCACAACTCTGTTTGAACGCACCCAATAATTTTGGTTATGAAAAAAGAGTAAAGGCAAGGAAACTTCATAATACAGGCTCAATTTGCCACAGCAATCTCCCACTCACACTATTCAAGGGCATAAAAAAATTTATTAAGGAATTGCAAAAAAATTATCCACAAAAAAGCTCACCGACATGAACCCTTCAAGTATCCAATAGCCTAGACTCTTTCAAGGCCATAGTTTAATGTGTTTTCCAGCCTGCAAGCAGATCAAACCATAAAACAAATTTTGAAAATATACTTCCAATAAATATAGCAACAGCTTAAAACCAGACACCTGAATATGTCCTATCAATCTCAATATGTGCTATCTTAATTTTAAATCACATCTAGACATTATAGTCACCAAAATAAACCTTTCCACTCTTTTTATGTACTTATACAAACAGAATAAACAAAAAGGGCAGACCCATATAAGTTTTATTCTCTAAGGTCAAAAGTCAACCATAAACAAATAATCCAATTTCCAACACAAGTGATGAATATTGAAGAAAAAAAATCTAGAGGAAAGTGACAAATGCAATAAGCATAATATTAAACCTCATAACTCAGTAATCTGTGCATTCCACTTTACCTATAAGTTGTGGAGTGCCATATGCGTACTGTACCATCTTCAGAACCAGTAATGATTATAGGAAGTTCAGGATGGAAGCATACAGCAGATACATTGTGTGTGTGACCATCTAGGGTCTGGACACAACCTTTGGTCTAATAATCCCATACTTGTTTCGTAAGTTTCAACTGTTATTCCTCTTCATATGTTATATGCATATATGTATGTATATAATTGCATAAACAGATAAATCAAAGAAGCAAACAAACAAAAACAAATATTAAAACAAAACCTTGGCAGTGTGATCATCAGAACCAGTGATTAGATATGGTTTGTCACCACCTGTAAAATAATCAACACAATTTACTCCTTTCTGATGCGCATCCAATGTAAAATTAGGGTCAGGTGAGCCAAGATTCCAAATCTGAAAAAGAAGAAAACAGTTGTAATCAGTATGTGCTTCAAATACTTTGATCTTATCCATCGTGTTATAATTATATACACGAATAAACATATCATCAGCTCCGGCAACAACCCATTGTCTGCGTGCAATAAACTTGGCTGATCTAACTGCAAAATCATGTTGCATAAGAGCTCTAGTGGTTTTTAGAAAATGCATCAAGAGCTAGTTATACAAAACAAATGGATTAAATAAAATTCATAACTTCATGTACCTGGTAACTCAGTAACCTCAAA
This sequence comes from Vigna reflexopilosa, assembly GCA_027742785.1. Classification (NCBI taxonomy): domain Eukaryota; kingdom Viridiplantae; phylum Streptophyta; class Magnoliopsida; order Fabales; family Fabaceae; genus Vigna; species Vigna reflexopilosa. The sequence goes on along the minus strand of CM050931.1, from coordinate 12,470,760 downwards.
AGATTTGGCCATGGTCTGAAATATAATAAATAAAATTATGTTAATAATAGAAGCAAATGTCCATTGAAATTAACAACAACCCGTTTAAAGCAGTAGTTTTGTGAAGAATTTAAATATAAAATAGGAAACTGAGAAACTAACATCCCTTATTAACAATCTATGAAGATACAAGGAATGTGTCATAAGTTATGATATTATAAACAAACAGCCAAGACCAAGACCCATCATAGAAAAGCAAGACTACAAATCCTAACCCGATACACTAGAAACTGAAAAAGTCAAGCCTGCGTGATATGAAGTTTTAAAAGCAAAGGAAATGCCAAACGATGATCATAATATCCACAGTTATTCAAATTTTATCATGAAAACGTGCTTAAGTCTCACAGCTCAACAGAAAGCCTTATAAAGGCATCCAAAATATTCAGAAGCACATAATTTTATCTAAATGTATTCCAAACACAGACTCTAGGATCTCGTAAATAAGATTACTTACTGGTCTTACATTTGGAACTTCAAAAGGGTGTGATATGGATTAAAAAAGCACACAGTATACTCATCAAATATTGACCAGTATGTAAATTTCACACAAGTCCCAGTTTCTATTCATTTTAAAGTACAAAATACAATAACATTTTCTAACCATGCTTCAAGACAAAATCACTTAAAGAGCACCATTTATTCGTTCAATATTTTCTCCATGTAATGAATCACTACATCATACAGTATTATATTCAATCAATCATATAATATAGATACTTGAAGATTTTGAAGGAATCATGATGAATACAAGAGAAGAATGAAAGAAGAAAGAAATGAGCTTTTGTTGAACTCCCATTCTTTCAAGTGCAAACTCAATCTCAATCTCAATCTCAGACTCCAATTCCAAATTTTTACTTTTAACTCATACATATGCAAAGTCAATTTCATTTTTATTTCATAATTAATTATAACAAACCTACAGTTTCACAACCACACACTCTTGTCCCCTTTGCAGACTGGCAGAGCCACCACAAAAACAGTCGTAGCGCATCTTGCTACCTCCATCACAATCGCAATGCTATTTGCTCCAGATCTACCAACCTTCAGTGAGACTGTCGTTGCCGCCGCGTTCCGGACATCTCCCATGAACCCCGAAACCTGCGTCAACGAACCCAGCCGCAAAACCCCCAAATCGGCGTCAACCAACCCAATCGCAAAACCACCAAACCGGCCTCAGCGAACCTAGGCTTAGAACCCCAAACCGTCATCTTCAATCCCAGCCAAAGAATCCCCAAACCAGTGTCAACCAACCAACCCTCACTTGTCCCAGAATCGCTCAATATTGGAGGGCACATTGGAGGGCACGAGCAGAATAGGGAAGGGAAGAGGGAAGCTTCAGAGAAGAGAACAAAGGGGAGGGAAATTGGAAAATTTGGAGAAAACGACGAAGTATGAAGAAAATGAAACTGGGGAACGAAAATTCCAATCTGAGACTTAAATCAGAGAGAATGTTACCGAGGGCTTACAAGCCTTCGCTAATCATCTCAATACCGAGGGCTTCAAAGCCTTCGGTAATATGCCGTTTGTAAATTGCGTTTTTCCAGTAGTGAGTGCACAATTCATTCATCCACATTAACAATTAATCTCTCTTTTATCTTTTAGGTGAGAAACCAATCTTCAACTCATTCCCAACTTTACTTGCATTGAGCTTAACCTTTTCTTTTCTTTCTTTTCTTCTCTTTTGCTTTTTGCTTTTGTTTATTCTTTTGCCCAATGCTTTTTAATGAATTTCACAAAGTTCTTTCTGGTTTCTCACCACCCCAAACTTGAACCATTCTCCATTACCACAAAAACATATTCTACTTAACTCAAGGTAAGGATTTCAAAAAGGTTTTTTCACATGTGGTCAGGGAATGTTTTTCAACTCCTAACGTACTTTCAACCAGCCAGTAGGAAACGTTTTTCAACTCCTGTCGAGCCCTTCATAGGTGGTGAGGGAACATTTTTCAACTCCTGACTTACCTTCAACCAACCAACATGGAACGTTTTTCAACTCTTGTTGAGCCCTTCACACATGGTCAAGGAACGTTTTTCAATTCCTGACTTACCTTCAACTAATCGACAGGGAACTTTTTCAACTCCTTATAAGCCTTTCACATGTGGTTAGGAAACGTTTTTCAACTCCTGACTTACCTTTAACCTACCGACAAGAACATTGTTCAACTCCTATCGATCCCTTCAGAGGTGGTCAGGGAACATCTTTCAACTCCTATCTTACTTACAACAAGTGATCAATGAAACTCATAATCTTGGTCAAACGTACAACAACACACAAAGACAAGTGTCGAAGGTAAAATTAATGCATAGAAAAAAGACTCCCTAATACAACGTGAAGACCTCTCTCTCTCAAGCTGACAATAACCCCTATGCACCTCTTCCAATAAAGAGCATGCTTGGACTTGGGGGGCTTGTGTACTGTATGACCACTCATCAGCCAAGGATCAGGTGGTTGACCCTCCAACTAAGAAATGACTAACCGATCTGGAATAGTCAATAATGACAATTAACCTGAGCAATAATAGCCACTAATGGGTAGTTAATGTAATAGTCATTAATTGACAATTAATAAGAATAATGTCATTTATTGATAGTAAATGAGTCAGACCTAATAATAAGTTCAATATAATATTTATAAATATATGTAAGAATGAACTCTTGTTATAAAATTATTGAATAAACCGCTGACTTGAGCGATATCTCACGCCAAAAACAAAGAAAGGAGAGCAAACATTATAACTCGGAGGATCGTCAGGAAACCACACGACCTTCATAACGCATACTAATATAAGTAATTTGGTCATAAAATAATACTACAATTTTTAAAGGATCGTGAAGCCCGCCCGTGTTATCAATAAAAGTAATTTGGTCATGAAATAAATCTACAATTGTTGTGAATAGGAAAACATGTTAATTTGGTTTTCCGAAATATTCTTGCACAACACATCACACAAAAACTCAGTAAAAACAGTCTCATAACCAGGCATTTTCGCATACCCTGGGAAGTAATTGATATCAACAATAAGATAACGATTTTTGCGTCGAGAATCCCTAATAACATCGAAATTAAACAGGTTTAGCTTCATCACACGCCTCAGCTCTCGAGCTATCTGAGTAACGAAGCTCAGAGGAGGCATCTCAGCATCATCCAAATGCATCATCTTGTAATATTTGTCGTCGATTCTTTCATCGCTTGCCAAATTTGAAAACTGCGAAAACGCCCACAAATCCTCCGAAACCTTCGTCAACTCCTCCTCTTCCACGTCCGGCAGCGACTTCCGCTTCACGCACCTCACGCGCTCCCCGACCACGTACACCTTGAAGATCACGCCACCGTGGTTCACGAATTCCTGCACCACCACAGGAGGCTTCAGAGAATTCAAACCTTCGTGGTTGTAAACCAGCGTCATTTTGTGCGACTTCGCGCTGCCGTCGGCCACGAGAGGTTTTGCGATCACCGGAGACTTCAACGCCTTCCAGATCCGCCTGTCGAACAGCTTCGCCTTGTCGTTTATCACAATCTGCTTCGGAATCCCGACCGTCTCGGTCCGGTCGTCGATTTTCAACTCCGACACGACCTGTAGCATCGAAATCCGATTGTGGAGCCTCTCGATCGATTCCGGAGAATCAAGAACGACGGCATTCGGATAATTCGCGGTAAACTCGTTCAGTTGATTCCTCCAATCGTCGCCGTAGAGCTTGTGGAGGACGCAATCAAATGGACCTTGATCCTTTAGGCTCCGGTTCGGGTCGATCCGGACCAGGTCTATCCCGCGGGATCTTGCAAGATTCACTAGCGAATCTCGGATGAAGCTGCTTTGCTTCTTCAGCAACAAAGCGTACCCTACCCGGAATAGTTTTTCCTCTTCCATTGGGTTTTTTTTTTTCTTCTAAATGTCAAAATTGTTGTCGCAATCCAAGAGCATTTGGTGAAGAGCGAGGTTTTGGTGAAATGATTGGATTAGGATTTTGTTGCGGCGGTTTCTTACTCGAACGCCGTTCAGTTTCACTGAAATTGCAAAACGTAGAAAGGCAGAGAAGAAAGGAAAAGTGGAAGGGAAATGTACAGAGTAAGTGAGGTATATATAGCTATGATTAGGGTCAGTGCTGTTAGAGGGAGACGATAAACTCACCGAATGAATTTTGAAATAAGATTGCTGAATACGCGTGGCAATTTTGTTGAGGGACGTTATGTGGATTCGAGCATCGACGCGCATGTTGATTGGAAGGGATTGTATTATTGTATTAAAGGAGCTATAAATTGCCCTGATAGTCAAAGTCAAAGCTTGATAAGATTTTGATGGTGTTTGGTAGCCGGAAATAGATAAGAATGGAGCAAAGATAACACGGGACATGTTTAATTTAAATCATTCTTTTACTTATCTTATGGATGATGCACTATTTGTCTATTTTGAGAAATATATTCTTTATAAATAAATATAGTAAACTATAGTAATGTTGATACTGATTTGTTGCAAGTAAAAACATGCACATAAATATGTGAAAAAAAATGGAAAGGGGAAAAATAGTACATAAATACTAAGAGGATATTTGTTTATATGTTATAATAATGATAAATAATTAAAAATATTAAAAGTATCAAATAAAAATAAATAAAATATTTTTAAAGATTTTTTTCATACAGTTATTTTCAAATTATACTAATTTATAGAAAAATTACTTTTACCATATTCATAAAATTTTCTCTTATTTTCATTTACTTTTCGCTATAATTGTCATAGTTTAAATATATAGGCTTTTCATTTTTTTTTCACTCTCTCGCTTTTAAAGTCTTGAAATTTCGAAGTCTGGTTTCCTTTCAATCAACTCAATCTCATCCATACAAAACATTTTTCATGCTAATCAACATTGGAGCTAGGTCAACATTTTACAATTTTAACATATATATATATATATATATATATACATAATTATTAAAAGTATTTGAATTTAAGTTCAGATTTACCAAAAATAAAATTATAATAGTTTAGGATGACTTTAAAGACACGATTCTTTGGTATATTCGAATATAGTAAGAGGTTCTTTCCATTAATTGCTCGTCCAAGTTGCCATTCCTGTACTACTGAAATTATTCTATGATGTCAAAGGTATAGTTAATAATATTAAGCTTTTGTTTGGATTCGATACTAGATACTTGGAAGAGTATATTTCAAAAAAATAAAAAATAAAACGAAGTTGTTTGATTAAAGAGATTTGAGATAAAATTTTATAAAAGTTAATAAACAATGAGATGGATTTAATAAATTAAAAAAATATTTTAACTGATAAAAATGAAAGATTGTTATTATTTATATTTATTATTATTTTATTATTATATTATTATTTATTATATTATTATTTGATTTTGATCAGTGAAATTTATTTATTTAATAATTATGAAATTGTTTTTTAATATACAATATTATAAAAGTTAAAAAAAAAACTTTTCTCTCCATTTTTTTTGCATGAGAGAGGAAACTTAAATGAAAAGTTGTCTTGTTTATTTTGTAATATTTTGTCTCAATTTTTTAATTTTCTTTGTATTATTTCTTTACAAAGTTTACATTCGTGAAAACAAACAGACCATAAGAGCTAGGAATGGAATGATGTTGATTATTCTGATAAATTTAATCATCACTAGTAAAAAAAGAGTTTCTAACGCGCCATATACTAAAGAGTTTCTAACGCGCCATATACGATTCAGTTTCGTAAAAATCGAAGCTTATAAAAAGATGGTGACAGTTTTGTAATAAAAGCCAAGGTATACGCCTCGGTTCTCCATTAACTGGTGCCTAAAGCAGTAACTGTCTCGCTAGCTAAGTGAACCGAAGCATATAACTCTGCGATATTCCCCATACTGCCCCGGTTTCCCCTAACCGAGGCGTATGCTTTTTTAATAAATTTTTTTATGGGATTAGGCATCGGGTGGCAGCACAACCGAGGCAGTAGGCTTGATATTGCCTTGGGTTTTTGGGAACCGAGTTAGTAGGCCTGGTCTAGGGCAATAAAAACATATGTCATTGTTTTCCTTCTTTGCGTGTTTCCCCTGCGTTGCTGCCTCCACAACTACGCTGCTTCCACCTTTGTTGCCTCTAATCACTTCAAACGATGCCTCCATTTAATCACGCTGAGGGTGGTGCATCTCGCTGCCTTCAACGACGCCGGTGTTCTCTCCACCGCTGCCTCCAACGACCACGGTGCCTTCATTTTTGTCGCGGTGAGGGTTGTGTATCTCGCTGCCTCCAACGACGTTTCTGCGTTTCTGCTCCCTACGCCGCCTCCTCCCTCCGCCGCTGCGTCGTGCCTCGAGGCGCATCATCTCCTCGATCGAGCAGAAGGATGAGCCGCGACAATGAGGATCACGTCACCGTCATCCGCGACTACCGATCCAAGATCGAGTCCGAGCTCTCCAACATCTGCGACGATATTCTCAAGCTACTCAACCCTCACCTTATTCCCTTGGCTTCCTCTGGCGATTCTAAGGTCTTCTACCTCAAGAAGAAGGGCGATTACCACAGGTTCCAACATCAGGTCTCCAACATCAAGTTCAACCTTTTTTTCCCTTTCCATTTCTTTTTTTTTTTTGACTGATTTCTTGATTCAGATCTATTCATGAGGTTGAAAGTAGGGGAAGGGGGACCGGCGGGGGTCTGATAGTGAAAACTAACCCAACAACCGGAGGCAGAGTCGACGGGGGAAGCGTCAGACTCGTCCCACTCGGGGATGGTGGAAGTCGCGACGTGGTGGCCACGCGAGGGACTAAAGGGGGCGGAGGTGGCAAAAACAGGATGGCGGAAGGAAGCGTTGGAGAGGGAATCGAAGTTAGCCTTGCGCTTGGAGGGGTGACAGGGGCGTTGTTGGATATCCTGAGAGGAGGAAGGTTGGCGGGGATTGAAGTTATGTTGTAAATGAATGGGATGAGAAAGGAAGAGGGGTTTGCGTCAATGCAAGTGGGGCTGGGGAAGGAGGAAGAGGTTGGACTAGCGTGGTAGGAAGGCACTGGACTCGGGAATGACGAAAATTGTGGACTTGGCTGAATCGAGGAACACGCGCTTATGTTGGGTGGAGTGCCTCCAATCTCACTTCCCGTGGGTCTCTTGCATCTAGGCTTTTGATATGCTACAATCTTTATCCTTTTGATATGCACGAATTGGACACACTGGGAGAGGAATCATACAAGGAATTATTGTGCTTTCAAGATGATGGAGCAGATGAAATTAAAGAAGGACTCTACTGCCTCGGATCAAGCTACTACCGAGGCAGTAGAGTGGGACATACTGCCTCAGTTTAGGTTGAACCGAGGCCAAATCCTCTCCTTTTATGCCTCGGTTCGCACCCGAGGCAAAAAGTAGTTGACTTTTTGCCTCGCCTGGATATGCCTCGGTTCGGGAACCGCTGTCTATAAGCAAAAATAACCATTGTTGTTTCCTCTTACTGTACTAGTGCATGTTAAATTATTAATGAATTTTAATGATAAAAATAATAATATGTGATTTCATATATATTAATTTATGTTGAGAGTATCAATATCTAGATATAGAATGAAAGGATCAAGTAATAAAAGAAATTATATTATTAAAGTAAGAGAATAATATGTAAGCCTAAAAAAAATCAAGTAAGGGATGGAAATAAAGGATAAGATAAGAATTCAAGTGAACAAATCATGATTGAGAAAGATAACATCGAAAAAATTGTTTTAGGCAACATTAGAAAGTAAATAACTCTAGATAGAAATGGAAGTTAATCTATGACTATTATTGCAAAACATAATGTGAATGTAGTGATGAAATGTGAATGGTATTAATGCAGTTATCACTATAGTAAAACACCAATTTTTTAAAGTGCCCTGTATGCTTCAGTTTTATAGAAGCCGAAGCATATAAAAAAACGGTAGCATTTATGTAATAATAACGAAGTTATATACTTCGGTTCCTTGGATATCAATGCAGAAAGAATATATTGCGTTGGTTAAAAGAGCAACCGAAACATAATAACTTGCAGAATTCACTACAAGCCAGACTTTTCATTTGACACCTTTTCTGGAAGGGACCTACTACCTCGGTCCAGAGAGGAACCAAAGCATAAAACCTTGCCAAATACCTCTACAACCACTGATATATCCTGACATAATTCAGAAGAGGACCTATTGTGATGGAATCATACTTGATGTAGTCCTCCTTTTGTATTTTTATCTTTTATAGTTTAGCTCTTAAGGAGCATAGGTTACTATAAATACCCAACTCCTCTATTGTATTGTTACTTTTGAGTTTAATGAGAATTGAATTTTCTGAAATCAGAAATTATTCTCTCTTGAAAGTCAGGCTAGAGAGTCCAAAGACTCCCTCTAGCCACCTTCCAAGCACACTCTCTCCCTTTCATTTTCCATTTCCACCGTGCTTCTCTCTGATCCCACACCATCCGCTTCAGCATAGTGGCGTCAACACTTCTTGGCCACGCATCCTCCTTTCTCTGGTGCACATCATCTAGTACCGTGCACGCGTCAACGTTCCTTTCCTCCACCTCTTCATTCAGCCACTCGTGACATCTTTCACGCTTCACTTTCATTCCTCTCCCGTACGAACATCACCACATTTCTCTCATTTTCCACTTCGAATAAACCTCATCAGCTAGGGTTTTCTTCTTGAGTGCATCACCATCACAGATCTACGTCTCGTCCTTCGTAAGTTTTCATTTCTTTTCATGAATATACATCTCCTTCCATATTTGCACCTCATCTTCACCGTTCTTTCGATTTCCACCGATTAAAAACCTTGTTTCCCGATTCAATCGATTTTCCACCGTTCAATCTTCATTTTGAACCGATTAATCGGTTAATATTGGGTTTCCTTCCATTTCTAGGGTTTCTATCGAATTTAACCCTCTATTTCTTGTTCTTCTTCGAGTTTTTGTCTTTTTCCGCTGCATTCACATCTGGAGGAAGCTTCGAAGGAGCTCGCAACACGCACGTTCGTCGTCTCCTTGGGCGTTCGTCCATCAAGTGGTATCAGAGCTCAGGTTCGAGCACACTTCAGAGGTAAGTTGTCTTGCGTTCTCTGTTTTCCCGTTGTTTTCGCTTGAGTCCGAGTTGAGTTGTTTCGATTCGGTCTTGGCCGATTCATATTTTGTTCATTTGATTCGCGTTCTGTTTCATGTCATCGTCTGATAGTTTCATCTCTTTTTGATTTTTTGCGTTTTGTTTCGTTCAATTTCTGTTTCGTTCATTGTTTCTGTTTTGAGTTTTGTTTCATTTGATTCAGTGTTGCTTTTTGTTTTGTCTCGCATCTTTGATTCAAATCGTGTTGATCTATTTAGCTTATGCATTGTTCATCATTTCTTTTACTATCTTGTTTTGAGTTCTATATTTTGATTAGGTGCATCTGTGCATTTTTCTGTGTTTGAGTCAGTGTTTCATCATTTTAAATCGGTGCATTCTAGTTTGAGTCAATTTTCTTTTGAAATCCAAGTTCAGTTTTGTCTAAAAGTCATGTGCATTGGTTGAAACTGATGTAGTTTTTGAATGTCCTAAAACTGATTTCAGTTGTGCATTTGATCGTCAAATTGTGTTTGAGCCTTGGTATAAACTCTATCACACCGCAAAAGCAATGAAACATTTAAATGAATGAGCTGGTTGATAGATATCCATTGGCCTGTCCAATTGATTCTTTAAAGTTGAAAAATGTTTTAGTCAAGATTCTTTTGATAAATTCATTTCTGGATTTTGAGCTGCTATTAAAAAGCAAGTGCATACTGCAAAGATCAATGAAAGGCATAGCCTAGATTAGTAGCACTTGTGAACACAGTTTAACCTTGTTGCAGCAGTTGGCCGATCTGCATTACTTTGCTTGTGTCTATGTTCTTTGCGTTTCTTAATCTGGTTTAGCATTAGATCTTTGCTGGACATCTTGCATTAACTTCCTAGTGTCTTGTTTGAATTTTAATTGTTGTCTGAGTTTAGCTAGTTGATGAAAAGCTATTTGAATCTGAGTTAAAATTTGGGTGGTAGAGTTGCTTGAAATAGGAAAATATCAAGGTTAGCTCAATCAGATTTCATAAAGGCACGTTTCTGCTTATGTATGCAATACAAACAAGTTTGTTTTAGCATTTATAACGCGTTGAAGCAAAGAAAATGAATGTTTTAGCTTACCTATGTGTTTTCACTACTTGTACCATCAAATTCTGACCAATTTTTTTTCATTCACAAGTTGCTAGTTGGTTGCCTTTTCTGAAATCTGTGATTGGTGCATTTGAAATTGAGTTGTCATTACAGCAAAAGCTTGGTCGTTCTGTTTTCATATAAGAAAAAAAACAATTGACAAAAGAAACATTTACATAGTTATAAAAAGCTAAAAGACCAGTGCAATTAACTTTTCTGAAATCTGATGCACCAGAAAACTGTTGTGCTCTGTTAGCATTTCATCAAACAGTTTCACTCAGTTGCTTTGAGCTTAAAATTTTGATGATATTGCAACTTGTTTCTGTTTCTTGTTTTATGAATATGTTCTAGATCTTTTGGTAGGTTCAGTTTTTGGTGCCTTCTTCTTAAATAGCTTTGTTTCTTGTTTGTCACTTGTTGGCTGTCTTAGTTTTGTCTACATTACATGTAAAATCTGTTCAGCTGTTCTAATTTGAGCTTTGTTTGCTTTCATAATCTGATATTGAGTCAATTTCTCTGTTGTGTTGTCAGTTTCATTATCTGGTGCTTACATTCTTGGTGGTTGTCTTGTATTGTCCATTACTCTGTTTAGCCTAGCCTTTTCTGAGATGAGAAGTTTTTACACTTTGGTTTCTGGAATTTGAAGGAAGGTTTGTGTGCTTGGTAGTATCTTAGGTGGTGGTGGTCTGAAAGATTCTCCAGCTTTGAACTGCCAAGGGAGAATCTCCCTTCCAAACCTTTTCCTTTATGTGCTTTAAAATTTCAAAAGAGAAGCCTGAGTGTTGTGAGTTTTGTAAGGCTGACTTGGCCTAATTCCTTGGCAATTTGAAATAGAGAATTTCATTGTTCATCTAACTGTGTTGGTGACTGTTCATTGTGCAGGAAAAGGAGTTTGAGTGATCAAACTAGAGCAGCTGTGATTGTACTCATTTTAATCTGCTCTTGCATTCATTTTGAACCTTAATTTGTTTGCTGAATCACTGCTACTTTACCTGTTCTGATTGCATTTTGAACTTCTTTATTTTGTTGCATCAACACTGTTTTAATTGCCAATTCCTGATTACACATACTTCTGCACATACTGCTGCACATTGTATTTCATTGGTTTGATCAGATTGGTTTGCTACTTTTGATTAATCTCGAACATTGTTGTCACCAGTTTGGTCCATTGATTCTGACCAGTTTAATTCACTGATTTGCTATACAGGCTATACTGGTCATTTAATTGTGAATCAACTTATTCTTCATTTTTCCTGCATTGTATCATGTGGTGGATCTACTGTTTTTGGTGTAGCTGTGTAGACCTGATTTAATTGGTGTCATATAGCTAGTGCATCAGTTACAAGAATGCAGTGTAGGATGTCTACAAGTGAAGAATGAATCTGCTGATTAGTTGAGCACGAGGAAGAACCTACAACAAAGTCCACTAAAGCCAACAACTCGAAATAGCATTAATTAGGGAAGTTGCTTAGCTATATTGCTTCTGTTTGTTTAAACTATTTGTGTTATAGCTTGCAATTTGTTGGATGTTGTGATTTGCTGAATTGGATGTGATTTTCTTGCAGTTTATTCCTAGAGAGCAAAAGACATCTTCTTTGTGACTACATCAAGGGCACAAGACCGAGAAAAGGAAACCGATCAGGAAAGACCAAAAGAATTGATAGCAGAAGCACAAAGTGGAACAACAAAGCTGAATGAAGTGGACCAGGACCGTGGCAGCAGACATGTTTTGTATTTTTTTTGTTCCATTTGATGTGTAATAGGTTGATAGGCTAGCTTTCTTTTAATTTCATTTTTTTTGTTTGTAAAAAGGCCTTTTATAAAGTCCAAGTGCTTTGGAAGAGTCCTTGGTGCTCTTTCAAACTCTTGGCAACTTGAACTTGCTTTAATTTTAGCATAGCTAGATAGGTGAATGTGTCTTGTTAGCCAAAGCTACAAGCTTCACCATAGGAGTAGAATTTAATATTGACTTGATTTGTGTATCTCGTAGGGGTTATTAGAGTTCGCTGGTTTCTTTAGTGTTTTTGTTTCTTTGATTTTGTGTTCACGTTTAGGGTTGATTAGGCTAAAAGGGATTAAACTCTATGCCTTTTCACACTGATGGACAAATTTGTAAGCACCAAAATATGATGTCACAAACTTGTTTCACAATCGGCAAGTATGACCGAATCGTTCAAGTAATAAACTTGGTAAGACCAAGTATCGTTCTTCCCAAAGGACTCACGGCCTAGTTTAGTTATGTGATTTGTTGATTAGCTAAGACTTACAAACAAAATAATTGGATTTTAATATGCAAGACGAAAAATAAACATGTATGCATGAAGTTTGATCAATGGCAAAGACAAAAGATAAACACTTTCAATGGAATATATGAATATGTTGTTGGGGGTCAATTTCATCTCATCCACTCTCATACATTTTAGGAATTCAACATTCAAATCATCATTGTTAATGCCACTCTCTAAAGTACCATTCTAGATGGCTTCTCCCTAATCACGAGTTCATACAATTCCTAGCATTCCTAATGATTAGTTCATAAGCGCAGGAGCTTAACGACAACCAATATAATATTGGGAGAAATTCCCCGGATCTAGACTTCCCCGTACGTGCCCGTATCGACAAAACCAATAATCATGCATTAGAATGAGTTAAACAATGCAAACATTAAGCAAAGAGGAAAAACCCTAACTAATGATGAAAGAAAGCATATATCTTAATTCAAAGATGCAAGCATAAATTCCATATATGAGAGCTTCAAGAGATTACATTGATTCCCCAACAAACATACAAGGTTTAGTTCACCATATTCATGGTGAACCTAGATGAATTACAATGAAAGTATGAAAGAATAAACCCAATAAAGGTGAAAAGGTAGCCTGAGCATCCAAGATCCTCCTTCAAAGGGGTGGAAGAGAGAGTGTTTGCCTCGTTTCTGCCAAAGATACTAATTCTAGGACGTGCAAGTCCTCATATACTAATTTAGAATTACAAAAGATTACAAAAGCCCAAGTCCATAAAAGTGCCGCTCAGCGGTAAATACCGCTCAACGGTGATTGCGCTTCACGTTTCTTCCCCTCAGCGGCCAGTTTGCCCCTCAGCGTGACTCCCGCAACGTCCTGAGTGCCGCTCAGCGGTAAATTGCCGCTGAGCGGTGCCTTCGGCTTCTACTTTTGCACTCTTTCTTGTCTTTTCTAATGTCATCTCTCTCCTTCTTCACTTCTTTCACCAAATTCACCTCAAAACCTGCACAAAAACACTTAAATCAAGCATAAACCTGTCCAGCTCTCTTATTTTTGAAAATATGGATAAAAGGCATGATTTCAAGCTAGTTTCTAAGTCTAAAGGTTGCTTTTAGTATCAATTTTAAGCATGAAAATAACAGTTTTTCAACTGTTATCACAACCCCAAACTTAGAACTTTGCTTGTCCTCAAGCAAACAAAATGTAACTCCATCTCCAACCAATTCATATGATGGTTCACTCATTCAAAATTCTCTTTTCAAGATAAGTAACAACTTCACTCAAACTTATGACCAAGAGTTCAATTAAGATGTGCACATGCTTTAGTGTTTCACAAAGTCATCTAGATTCCAACAAATGCTATTTTTCATGAATGATCAATCAATTAAGCATGGATGTTCATGTACTTATGGAATATTTCCTCACTAGGTAAAGTGTTTCACTCAACACACAAGTGTATAAGAGGTAAAGTGTTTCACTCATTCACTCTACTATCACAATGTCACATGAATCAACTTTGCCTTTCATTTTACCACAATCAAAAACATTCACAAGCATGCATCATCACAAGGACTTTTCAATGGCTTATAACGTGGCTGGGCTAACAAGAAAATTGGTTTTTCTGGATCACAAAATCCTTGAGTTAAGAGAATCATAACAACACAATCATCTTATTCATTCCCAACTTGCCTTTTTGCTTTTGCATTTGCATTTGCATTGAGCTTTACTTCTTTTTCTTTTCTTTTCTTTTTCTTATTCTTTTCATATTCTTACTTTTTAGCTCTTAGCTCAATGCTTTTCCTTTTTCATGTTTCCCCAACAACCCCAAACTTGAACATTTAACAATACCACATAAGATCTTCTACTTAACTCAAGGTAAAGATTTTCAATCAAGGGTGTTCAGTGTATGTTCAAGGCTTTGGGTTCAAAGGATAGAACACAAAGTGTTCTCTTTTAGTAGGCTAACTTTATGAATTTGGCCAATAAAAAGGGTTTTAAAAACACGGCCTTGATCACATGATGCAAAACAAGCAATTGATTCAATCATAGAAAACCTGGGCAAAATCATTCATGCTTTCAAAGTAATAGCATTCAACAATAACAACTCTGGAGCTCAAAACCTCACATATAAGCTCATTCACATTTGACATACACATCCTGCTTAATTTCACAATCACAATCATGATATCATGCATTTGTTCACAAAGCTTGTGAATCACCTGTATAAGCATTTAATGTGCACATCATCTCAACATCAATCAGTCAATAAGCATCATCAAGCATTACTCATCAAACAATCACAGTTAATAGCAAACCATCATAATAAACCAGATGTTCAATAGAGTACATCAAACCCTAATCTAAAAACAAAAACAAATAAGTTCAGAAAACTTAAACCACAAAAGCATAATCATATGATAGCATTCATCAGTAAATGCTATCTCAGCTCCTCGTCAGTCTGAGCTGTCCTCTGTATCTTCCTCTTCCTCTTCATCATCATCATCATCAAATGCATCCTCCTCCTCAGCTTCATCTTCTTCCATATCTCTTGCTGAAGCTTCAGCTGCTCCAGCTCCTCCATGTACTGGTTCTTCTGGCCACGCTACCACATTATGGAATTCATCCATAGTCCACCTGTGGGCTGGAGGTGTATCATACATCCCCACTATCATTTCAGCAGTGGCCACCTGCCCTCTGTGGATGGACTGCAACTGAGCACCTATAAGAGACATATACATGTCCCTCATCTGGAATGGTTCTGCTTCATGTGTATCAGCAGATGTCTGGCTCTGTGCTGGTCCTCTCTTTCTACGAGCTCGGCGTGGTGGAACTGGCTGAGCTACATCCTCACCTCCACAGTACTGTCTATAATAGGCCTCATCAATAGCTTTTCTTGGCCTCTCCAATGGTGGAGCAGAAGTGTCCACCCCAGCTAGTTTGCAAAGGTGAGTGATCAAAGAAGGATGTCCTAGTGGTGCTTTGTTGTTTGAGGTATTAGCGCACACACTAATTTCATCAGCTATCACCTGCCCAACATTAACATTTAAGTTCCTGATAGCACAATAGATGAATAGTGCCCTGCTGAGAGTAATATCTGACACATGTGAACATGGCTGAATGTTGGCATGAGAAAACGCCATCCAATACTTTGCAAGAGGAGTCAAATCTGTCCTCCTAATGTTAACCACTGCGCCAGATCTATTCCTTTGGAAGGTTCCTCCAGGTATACACAACACTCTCTCCATATCCTCAAAATCAGCACCTTCCTCCATGCTAAGAGCAAACTGGCATTGCTCACCAGCCCACACAGTATCCAGGAAGTTGTTGATAGAATCAGGATCATACCTAATAGCATGGCCTCTGACATATCCCAAATAATTCTCAGCTGGATAGTCACCAATCTTCTTTGCATTGGTGTAGAATTCCTTCACCACAGCTATGTTGGCAGGTGCTGGATAAGTGGCTAGCTTTCCCCAATCATTCCCTAACACTTGCTCTCCAAATTGCGGAGCAAAGTTAGGTATCATTCCAACCTTTCTCTCCATTAGAAGTCTCCTGTCCTAAACCACCCTAAAGTGCTTCTCATGTTTCCTAGAGAGGAACCTGCTAGAGTGGGGTTGCTCTGGTTCCTTTTCCTTCCTCTTGGTTGCCATGGTTTTCAATCTCTTTCCTGAAGAGGATGCCATTCCTACATTCAGACATAAATACAAAACCACAGAACATGATGTTAATCATTAGTATAACACAGAACACAACTCCTTTCGAAGCTAAACCACCGCTGAGGGCCAGAATTTCCCCTCAGCGCCACCAGTGCCACATACCAACACGTAACAAACCAGAAAAATCAAATCTGGCAGAGTGCCGCTCAGCGGTAACTGCCGCTCAGCGGTGATCTGCAGATTTTTGAAAATCTCGTTTTAAAACTGTCCTAACTCCACCCAAATGCAATTTTCAGTTTTCCAGTTCATAATCATGCAGTTTAATCGGTTCAAACATCAAATATATAATCAAATCATGCATAGAAATCAAAACCCCTAAATATTCATGCTTTGACAATCACATTCAAATTCAAGAACCCTAGAATGAACAAAATGCATTTTACTTAGTTGGGTGGAGATGTTAGATGCTATGAGAATGCTTCCAAACTAGATTGCTCTCTTCCAACCCCAAACTTTGATGGCACACGAGTGAAAAAGTGAGTGAAAGAGAGATTTTCTAAAGAGGGAAGAGTGAAAAGATGTGGAAAACCTAAGAGAAGATGTGTGGAAGTGTTTGTGCAAAGAAGAGCTTGAAAGAATGAAAAATTGCGCAGCTTAGGGTTTAAAAATACCCTAATGGGCTCGGGTTCCGCTAAGGGGAACTTAAGCCCAACTGCGATAGTATCGCTCAGCGGTAATTGCCGCTCAGCGGCACTTTCGTGAAGTGCTCCTCTCCTTCTTTTCTTAACCTACGTGCCTTCCCTACATGCCCCTCATGGGTTCCCTGCAATTCAATGTTAAAAATGCTTATGCAAATCCTAACTAAAATAAAACAAACAGAAACAATCAATCAACTGGGTTGCCTCCCAGGTAGCGCTTGTTTAACGTCACGAGCCTGACCCAAAATCCACCAACACCCATCAGTAGGTGTTTCAAACTTACCAGCACCCATCAGTAGGTGCAAAATTTTCTCACCAACACCCATCAGTAGGTGTTACAAACCTAGTATCCTTCAGTAGATACTTAACCACCTAGCATCCTTCAGTAGATGCTAGATTCAACAAAATAATGTCCAGAATAATGTTCAGAGATTAAAAGTTACAAAACCAAAACAAATCAAAAGTTTGTAAATCCACTGGGTTGCCTCCCAGCAAGCGCTCCTTTAACGTCATTAGCTTGACCCTGTTAAAGCTCATGTTCCATCTTCTTTATAGTTGATGTAGTCCTTCCACCAACCTTTCAACTGCTTCCTTTGGACTGTTTTGGATCCTCTAGAATATGGAGACTCTATCTCTATCATCTCCTTCTCTTTAAAGCCTTTTATAACCCACAACTTGTTCTTGAGTCTTACAGGTGTGCCAAGTTGGAGTCTTATTTTCTTCCAGTCTCTAGGAACTTCTTCTCCTTTTCCAATCTCTTCTACCTTGGGTACCTGAAAAAACAAACAATGGTTATCTAAAACTTCAAGATTTTCATCCTTACCTCTAGTCATGGGTGCATCTCGAAATGCAGCTTTGTAACTAGCCTCTTCCTCCTCTGCTTGTTTTTCATCTTTGAAGACATCCACCACCACTCTCTCCTCTCTGTCTTGGAGAACCACTATACCTTCATTCACATCTATGATAGCCCTGGCCGTTTTCATAAACGGTCTTCCAAGTATAAAAGGTATCTTCTGGGTTTCCATCTTCATCACCACAAAGTCTGCCAAGAACTGAAGTTTGCCCACACAAACTACAATGTCTTCTGCAATCCCACATGGCTCTTTTGAAGATCCATCGGCCATTACTAAATTAACCTTTACAGGTTTTATTTTAACTTTGCCAATTTGCTCCAATAGAGAATAAGGCATCAAGTTAACACTTGATCCTAAATCAAGGAGAGCTTTCTTTACCTTTTTCTTCCCTATAATGCAAGGGATAGAAAAACTACCTGGATCTGCTGCTTTTGGTGGGAATGACTCTTTCTTAACAGTTATACACTTTTCTTCCTCATCATCTCTACGTCTTCTTTTTGTAGAGGTTCCTTCATCAGATTTTGTATAAACTGCTATTTTCTGTAGAATTTGTTCCCAAGGTGCTTCATTATCAACCATTCTGAATAAATCTGTGAAGTCCATTGGTTTCTCTTGATTTGTTGGGAAAAGAAAAGTGTTTCTTCTTTCTACTTCTCTTCTCTCTTCTGTTTCTTCTTCTTCTAACTCAATTATCTCTTCATTCACACTCTTGACTACTTTGCACTCTTCTCTGGGGTTAACCTCAGTATTAGCCCCAAAATTTCTGTTTGGCCTTTCTTCCAATTGCTTGGTAATCTGACCCATTTGAATCTCCCAATTCTTTATAGCAGCTTCAGTGCTCTTTTGAGAGGATTCAGTTTTCTGTATGAATTGCTGAAGAGTTTCTTCCAACCTTGTTGATCTTTCATTAAGCATAGCTAACTGTTGCCACAAGGTTGGTTGCTGCTGCTGCTTATTATATTGATTAGCCTGCCCAGTTTGACCTTGGCCAATGCTTGGATGTGGTTTCCATCCTTGATTATAATTTCCTTGACGGTATGGAAACTGATTAGCCATGAAATTAACATCTTCCACGGCTTCCACTGGAAAAGCACACTGGCCATTGATGTGATCACCTCCACATAATTCGCACAACTGGGTTTGTATCTGTGCAGCAGATTTCAACTCTTTAGGTAATTGAGCCAAAGTTTTAGTCAGAGTTTCCAGCTGTTGAGTTAGAATCTTATTCTGGGCTAGCAAGGCATCATGTGTTTGCAATTGAAGAACCCCTTTTTGTTGCATAGGAGTTCCTCTTTCACTGTGCAGCTCATTATCACTTGTAGCCATGTTTTCAATTATTTCAGTTGCTTCCTCTGGAGTTTTCCATTTGATATTGCCTCCAGCTGAGGCATCCAGCATCATCTTGGTTTGTGAACCAAGCCCTCCAAGGAAAGTTAAGACTACTTCTTGATCTTCAAAGCCATGCGTGGGAGTTTTACGTAACAAGCTTTTATACCTGTCCCATGCATGCCCTAGTGATTCTTCCATGCCCTGCTTGAATGAAGAAATCTCTTGCTTGCCCTTAGTCACCTTAGATTGTGGGAAGTATTTATTTAAAAATTTTGTAACCACTGCTTCCCACTCTGTGAAACTTTCTTCTGGAAAAGAGTTCAACCAAAGCTTAGCATTGCCTCCCAATGAGAAAGGAAACAAGCTAAGTTTGATAGCTTCGTCTGGCACCCCATTAATTTTGATCGTGTTGCAGATCTCATTAAAGGTAGTAAGGTGCTCATATGGGCTTTCGTGAGATAACCCATTAAATTCATTACTCTTCACCAATTGAATTAATGCTGGCTTGACCTCCATGTTGGCTGCATTGACTCTAGGTCTAGCTATGCTGTTGAAGTGCTGAGGTCCAGCAAGATTAGTGTAATCTGCAAGAGTTCTTCTAGCATTATTATTGTTCTCCATACTCCCTGTGCTATAAACAGAACCTTGTGGTGATGATTGTAGGAGAGTTTTTGGAGAAGGGAAAAGTTCTCTAGACGTTCTGATTCTTCTCCTCAGTCTACTCTCGTCTAGACCTTCAAGAAGTGGTTCTGTTGTTTTCTTACTTCTAGTTCGAATTGCTTCCTGCATACACAAGAAAACAAAACCCTAGAAAAGATTTGTTAGCACAAAAAGATATAGAAGAAAAGATATATTCAGAAGATAAAAAGATTTAGAAGATAGAATCAAATAAGATAGAATCAAATAAAACCTAATCTAAAAAAAATAAAATCTTACCTAATCTAAAAGATAAAATAAAATAAAATCTAATCTAATCTAAAAAAAATAAAATAAAATAAAATCTAACCTAACCTAAAAGATAAAATAAAATCAAATAAAATCAAATCTAATCTAATAAAATAAAATCTAATCTAATCTAAAAAGATAAAAAGATAGAATAAAATAAAAACAGAAAAATAAAAACAGAAATTCAAAATTAAAGTCAAAGATAATCAATAATCACACAAATTAACCAGTTAAACCACGAGTCCCCGGCAACGGCGCCAAAAACTTGATGGACAAATTTGTAAGCACCAAAATATGATGTCACAAACTTGTTTCACAATCGGCAAGTATGACCGAATCGTTCAAGTAATAAACTTGGTAAGACCAAGTATCGTTCTTCCCAAAGGACTCACGGCCTAGTTTAGTTATGTGATTTGTTGATTAGCTAAGACTTACAAACAAAATAATTGGATTTTAATATGCAAGACGAAAAATAAACATGTATGCATGAAGTTTGATCAATGGCAAAGACAAAAGATAAACACTTTCAATGGAATATATGAATATGTTGTTGGGGGTCAATTTCATCTCATCCACTCTCATACATTTTAGGAATTCAACATTCAAATCATCATTGTTAATGCCACTCTCTAAAGTACCATTCTAGATGGCTTCTCCCTAATCACGAGTTCATACAATTCCTAGCATTCCTAATGATTAGTTCATAAGCGCAGGAGCTTAACGACAACCAATATAATATTGGGAGAAATTCCCCGGATCTAGACTTCCCCGTACGTGCCCGTATCGACAAAACCAATAATCATGCATTAGAATGAGTTAAACAATGCAAGCATTAAGCAAAGAGGAAAAACCCTAACTAATGATGAAAGAAAGCATATATCTTAATTCAAAGATGCAAGCATAAATTCCATATATGAGAGCTTCAAGAGATTACATTGATTCCCCAACAAACATACAAGGTTTAGTTCACCATATTCATGGTGAACCTAGATGAATTACAATGAAAGTATGAAAGAGATAGAAAAACCCGAGAAAGAGAAGAGGAGAGCTGTCACCATCTCCCAATCTACCCCCAAGGGGTGAAAAAGAGAGTGTTTGCTTCGTCTCTGCCAAAGATACTAACTCTAGGACGTGCAAGTCCTTATATACTAATTTAGAATTACAAAAGATTACAAAAGCCCAAGTCCATAAAAGTGCCGCTCAGCGGTAAATACCGCTCAGCGGTGATTGCGCTTCACGTTTCTTCCCCTCAGCGGCCAGTTTGCCCCTCAGCGTGACTCCCGCAACCTCCTGAGTGCCGCTCAGCGGTAAATTGCCACTGAGCGGTGCCTTCGGCTTCTACTTTTGCACTCTTTCTTGTCTTTTCTAATGTCATCTCTCTCCTTCTTCACTTCTTTCACCAAATTCACCTCAAAACCTGCACAAAAACACTTAAATCAAGCATAAACCTGTCCAGCTCTCTTATTTATGAAAATATGGATAAAAGGCATGATTTCAAGCTAGTTTCTAAGTCTAAAGGTTGCTTTTAGTATCAATTTTAAGCATGAAAATAACAGTTTTTCAACTGTTATCATTAGGAAAGGTAGAAAGTCCTCCATACGTGATTGGCATGATTTAAAAGCTTGCATGAGAAGAAAGTTTGTGCCTTCAAGCATTAAAAGAAACCTAGAACTAATTAGGGATTGCATTAATGATGGAAAATTATTTCTTGAGAGTTTAAATGATCATGGGTTTCTTCGTAGAGAATTAGAATTTGGGGCAAGACTTAAGGAGATCAAGGATAAGAAAAGAGAACGCGAGATTGAGAGAAAAGAAAAGGAAGAAAAGAAAGAAGAAGAGAAGAGAGAGAGAGAACAAATAGAGAAAAGAGAAGAGAGAAGAAGAGAGGAATTAAGAAGAGAAGAAGAGAGAAAAGAAGAAAAGAGAGAAAGGCAAGAAAGAGAGAAGAAAGAAAAGGAGAAATTGTTACTGATGACAAATCCTATTCTTTCAAAGACTGTGGAACCTAAAAGGGAAGGTTTCCAAATCTTCACTTCTTTTCCAATAATTGATTACTTTTCAATTTTTGACTTCTCTTTCAAACCCATTGTCATGAAAACATTTTCAAAATATGACAATTCAAATCTTGAGTTATTGTTATCTTTAAGAAAACAATTAACTCAAGATAAAATTGAATTTGGACTTCTAAGATTTTCAAAGATTACTAATCAAAGTATTAGAAGTTCTTATTCTCTTGTTTTTAAAGAAAAATTCTTTCTTGGATTGGTATTAACCGAAGATATATTTGATGTGTATTGCAGATTCGTGTTTGATCCAGGAGGAAGAAAACTAGATCTAAAAGAATAAGGCCATTCTAAGATGGCCATGCTCCCAAAGATTGTGTGGAGCTTCTTCATAAGGCGATTGCCAGATTTGAGGACAAATCTTTTTTAAGAGGGAGGGTATGATGGAATCGTACTTGATGTAGTCCTCCTTTTGTATTTTTATCTTTTATAGTTTAGCTCTTAAGGAGCATGGGTTACTATAAATACCTAGCTTCTCTATTGTATTGTTACTTTTGAGTTTAATGAGAATTGAATTTTCTGAAATCAGAAATTATTCTCTCTTGAAAGTCAGGCTAGAGAGTCCAAAGACTCCCTCTAGCCACCTTCCAAGCACACTCTCTCCCTTTCATTTTCCATTTCCACCGTGCTTCTCTCTCATCCCACACTATCCGCTTCAGCATAGTGGCGTCAACACTTCTTGGCCACGCATCCTCCTTTCTCTGGTGCACATCATCTAGTACAGTGCACGCGTCAACGTTCCTTTCCTCCACCTCTTCATTCAGCCACTCATGACATCTTTCACGCTTCACTTTCATTCCTCTCCCGTAAGAACATCACCACATTTCTCTCATTTTCCACTTCGAATAAACCTCATCAGCTAGGGTTTTCTTCTTGAGTGCATCACCATCACAGATCTACGTCTCGTCCTTCGTAAGTTTTCATTTCTCTGCATGAATATACATCTCCTTCCATATTTGCACCTCATCTTCACCGTTCTTTCGATTTCCACCGATTAAAAACCTTGTTTCCCGATTCAATCGATTTTCCACCGTTCAATCTTCATTTTGAACCGATTAATCGGTTAATATTGGGTTTCCTTCCATTTCTAGGGTTTCTATCGAATTTAACCCTCTATTTCTTGTTCTTCTTCGAGTTTTTGTCTTTTTCCGCTGCGTTCACATCTGGAGGAAGCTTCGAAGGAGCTCGCAACACGCACGTTCGTCGTCTCCTCGGGCGTTCGTCCATCATATTGCCGCGATTATTGCTAACTCTCCATTTTCCCCCCTTTTGTGTCATAATAATATGCTTTTAGGCTATTTTAGTTTTTAATTCATTAGAAATAGTATAGTTTAGAGTAAATAGGATAAAAATAGGGTTTTTGTAAAAATAAAGTTAATTTTCCCTTTTTAGTTGAATAAAATGGGTTTTTAAATAAATAGGTATTTTACCCTTTTTAGTAAAAATATTTAGAAAAGTAAATAAATTTTCTTTCGTTTTTATCTTTTCTTTTCGCATTTTAAACTCCTAATTTTTTTTTCAGGATCAAGTCTTTGAAAGCTTGTACTGAAAAGGAATGGTTGTGCTGAATGTGTTGATTGGGGGATGTTGCTCCCTCCACCACGACCCTATACTTCCTCCACCTCCCCACGTTATTTTAAATACAATTATATCCTTAAGTTAATAAGATTTTTACTTTTATCCTATTTTAAATAATTTGAAACCCTAATTTTACTTTGCCAGCACCCACCCACGGAACTCTCTTCCCCTTTCCCCACTTCCGTTTCACCCCCCACCTCCTGCGCTTACATTCCTTTTTTTGTGTCCCCTAGTAAAACAAACCCTAAAATAAAAACGTAACCTTTAAACGGAGGTGACATCCTTCAACGGATGTCAACATCCGTTTAAGGAAAAATGGATGTCGATATCCGTTTTACCTTAAACAGATGTTGACATTCGTTGAAGGATGTGACTTCCGTTTAAAGGTTACATTTTTTATTTTAGGGTTTGTTTTCAAGGTTTATTCGAATACGCACTTGGAGGAAGCACGACAGCATTGCATCACGAGAGCGAATGCACTACGAAAGGAAGACTGCTTGATAATTCTTTCCACCACCACCAACCTTTGCAACTTGTAGTATCTCACAACGACGAAAGAAAGAGAGAAAGAAGTATAATGTTAAAATGAAAGAAAAGTATTTTACTCATGTACGAGACTAGAATAGGTTATTAGTGAAATAGGTTGTGAATGGGTAAAATTAAAAAATGGGGTGAAACCATCATTGATACAACTGGTAAAGAGTAATCAATTCAATGGGCTATCGCATGAAAGTCCATATAAGCATCTCACTACTTTTATCGAAATTTGTACATCGTGAAGATAAATGGGGTGCCAAATGAAGCAATCAAGCTTAGCTTGTTTCCTTTCTCATTGGGAGGCAATGCTAAGTTATGGTTAAACTCTTTTCCCGAAGGGAGCTTTACAGAGTGGGAAGTTGTGGTTGCAAAGTTTTTAAACAAATACTTCCCAAAATCTAAAGTCAATAAAGGGAAGCAAGAGATATCTTCTTTCGGACAAGGCATGGAAGAGTCATTAGGTCAAGCATGGGATCGTTATAAAAGTTTGTTGAGAAAAACTCCCACGCATGGCTTTGATGAATCAGCAGTAGTCTTACTTTTTCTTGGAGGTCTTGGTTCACAAACCAAGTTGATGCTAGATGCCTCAACAGGAGGTAATATTAAATGAAAGACTCTAGAGGAAGCAACCAAGTTGATAGAGAATAATGGCTACTAATGACAATGAGTTGCACAGTGAAAGAGGAACTCCTATTCAACAGAAAGGGGTTCTACAATTCCAATCAAATGATGCCTTGCTTGCTGATAACAGTTGAAAAACTGTTATTTTCATGCTTAAAATTGATACTAAAAGCAACCTTTAATACATAGAAACTAGCTTGAAATCATGCTTTTAGGTATATTTTTAGAAATAAGAAAGCTGGACAGGTTTATGCTTGATTTCAGTGCTTTATGCATGTTTTAAGGTGAATTTGGTGAAAGAAGTGAAGAAGGATAGAGAGGGAATCAGAAAAGACGTAAAAAAGTGCAAAAGGAGAAGCCGTAATTACCGCTCAGCGCCAATTTATCGCTGAGCGGCACTCATAAACCCATGTTGGCTCCGCTGAGGGGTGAAAAGGCCGCTGAGGGGAGGAAAATAACTCACGCACTTACCACTGAGCGGTAGTTTACCTCTGAGTGGCACTATTTTGGGCTTGGGCCTAATTTTGTGTAATTTTAGAATAGTATATAAGCTTTAGGACGTCCTAGGGTTTGTATCTTTGGCTGAGACGAAGCAAACAGTCTCTTTTCCACCCCTTGAAGGAAGATCTTGGATGCTCAGGCTACCTTCTCATCTTTCTAGGGTTCTATATTTCATTCTTTCATTATTGTTCATCTAGTTTCACCATGAATATGGTGAACTAAACCTTGTATTTTTTTTGGGGAATCAATGTAGTCTTGTGAAACTCTCATATAGGGATTTTCCTCTTTGCTTAATGCTTGCTTTGCTTAACTCATTCATTGCCATGATTATTGATTTTGTCGATATGGGAACGTACGGGGAAATCTAGATCCGGGGAATTTCTCCCAATAGCATATTAGTTGCCTTTAAGCTCCTGCACTTCAGAACTAATTACTAGGAATGCTAGGAATTGTATGAACTCGTAATTAAGGATAGACTTTCGTGCAAGGTGATTTAGAGAGTGGCATTAACAATTGATGAAAAGAATGATGAATTCCTAAAGTATATGAGAGTGAACAAGATGAAATTGATAACCTCAACAACATACTCATCCATCTAATTCATTAAAGTGTTTGTTTTCCTCTTTTCCATTGATCAAATTCATGCATACATGTTTAATTACTGTCTTTTGCATTTAAACCCTACAATCAATTGTTAACAAGTCTTAAATAATCAACAAATCATATAGCTAACTAGGCCGTGAGTCCTTTGGGAAAACGATACTTGGTCTTACCTAGTTTTATTACTTGATACGATTCGGTCACACTTGCCGATTGTTAAACAAGTTTGTGGCGCCGTTTTTCGGTGTTCATAAATTTGTCATCAAGTTTTTGGCGCCGTTGCCTGGGACTCGGGGTTTAACTAGTTCATTTGTGTGATTATTGATTATCTTTGACTTGAATTTTGAATTTTGAATTTATGTTTTTATTTTATTTTATTTTATTTTTCTATTTTTATTTTTTTTTATCTCTGAATCTTATATCTTCTTTTATATCTTTTTGTGCTAACCAATTCTTCTAGGGATTTGTTTGCTTGTGTATGCAGGAAGCAATCTGAACTAGGAGCAAGAAAACTGCAGAACCTCTTCTTGAAGGTTTAGACGAGAGTAGACGGAGGAGAAGAATCCGTACATGTAGAGAACATTTTTCTCCTCCGGAAACTCTGTTACAACCATCAGCACAAGGTTCTGACCATAGCACTAAGAATATGGAGAATAATAATGCCAGAAGAACTCTTGCAGATTACACCAATATAGCTGGACCTCAACATTTCAATAGCATAACAAGACCAAGAGTCAATGCAGCCAACATGGAGGTGAAGCCAGCATTAATCCAACTGGTGAAGAGTAATCAATTTAATGGGTTATCTCACGAAAGCCCATATGAGCACCTCACAACTTTTAATGAGATCTACAACACATTGAAAATAAATGGGGTGCCGGACGAAGCAATCAAACTTACCCTGTTTCCATTCTCATTAGGAGGCAACGCTAAGCTTTGCTTAAATTCTTTTCCAGAAGGAAGCTTTACAGAGTGGGAAGCAGTGGTGACCAAGTTCCTAAACAAATACTTTCCACAATCAAAGGTGAATAAAGGAAAGCAAGAGATTTCATCATTCAGGCAAGGCATGGAGGAATCACTGGGGCATGCATGGGACAAATATAAAAGCTTATTAAGAAAGACACCCACGCATGGATTTGATGAAGTGGAGATAGTCCTAATCTTCCTTGGAGGTCTTGGTTCACAAACCAACATGATGCTTGACGCCTCAGCAGGAGGAAATATCAAATGGAAAACTCCAGAGGAAGCTACAGAAATCATTGACAATATGGCTACTAGTGATAATGAACTAAACAGTGAAAGAGGAGCTCCTATTCAACAAAAAGGAGTTCTACAATTACAAACCCATGATGCCTTGCTAGCACATAACAAGATACTAACTCAATAGCTAGAGACTCTTACAAAAAACACTTGAACAATTGCTAAAAGAGTTAAAGACTGTTGCACAGGTTCAATCACAACTGTGTGAATTATGTGGAGGTGACCATATCAATGGTCAATGTCCTTTTCCAGCAGAAGCCTTAGAGGATGTTAACTTCATGGCCAATCAATACCGTCAGGGGAATTTTAATCAAGGGTGGAAAATACACCCAAGCATTGGTCACGGACAAACTGGGCAAGCCGAACAAACTGGGCAATTCAATAAGCAACAGCAACAACCAACCTTATGGCAACGAATGTCTATAATTAACGAAAGGTCAATAAGGATGGAAGAAACTCTTTATCAGTTCATACAGAAAACTGAATCTACTCAAAAGAGCACTGAAGCTGCTATTAAGAATTTGGAGACTCAAATGGGTCAGATTACCAAGTGATGACAAATTTATGAACACCGAAATACGGCGCCACAAACTTGTTTAACAATCGGCAAGTGTGACCGAATCGTTTCAAGTAATAAACTCGGTAAGACCAAGTATCGTTCTCCCAAAGGACTCACGGCCTAGTTTAGTTATGTGATTCGTTGATTAGCTAAGACTTAAGAACGAAATAATTGGATTTTACTATGCAAAAGACGAAAATAAACATGTATGCATCAGTGTGATCAATGGCTAAAGCAAAATACAAACACTTTCAATGGAACATATGGGTGAGTATGTTGTTGGGGTTATCAATTTCATCTTATCCACTCTCATATACTTTAGGAATTCAACATTCAATTCATCATTGTTAATGACACTCTCTAAATTACCTTTCAAGAAGGCTTCTCCCTAATTACGAGTTCATACGATTCCTAGCATTCCTAATAATTAGTTTTTTTTAGCATAGGAGCTTAAGGCAACCAATATACTATTGGGAGAAATTCCCCGGATCTAGACTTCCCCGTATCGACAAAATCAATAATCATGCATTGAATGAGTTAAACAAAGCAAGCATTGAGCAAAGAGGAAAAACCCTAACTAATGATGAAAAAAAAGCATAGGTCTTAAATATAAGATGTAAACGCAAATTCCATATATGAGAGCTTCAAAAGATTACATTGATTCCCCAACAAACATATAAGGTTTAGTTCACCATATTCATGGTGAACCTAGATGAACAATAATGAAAGAATGAAAGATAAAACCCTAGAAAGGTGAAGAGGTAGCCTGAGCATCCAAGATCCTCCTTCAAAGGGGTGGAAGAGAGAGTGTTTGCTTCGTTTATGCCAAAGATACAAACCCTAGGACGTGCAAGTCCTTAAATAGGGCATAAAAATAACATAAAACAAGTCCAAGCCCATAAAAACAAAAGAAAATCGGTCCAAGCCCACTTAGAATGGCGCTCAGCGGTATTTTACCGCTGAGCGGTACTAGCGCATGATCCATTTTGCCCCCCAGCTGCTGTTTTGCCCCTCAGCGGTGATTTCAGCACCCGAAAAGTGCCGCTCAGCGGTATTTTTCCGCTCAGCGCCACTCGGTCAGACTTTTTCTGCGTTCTGGTTGGTTTTTCAGCATTTTGGTTGACTGGTTGACTTTTCTGGTTGACTGGTTGATTTTTCTGGTTTCTGGTTGACTTTTCAGCACTACAATCATTCGGTATTTCAATTCTTCTTCCAAATCATTCAATTAGCCTACAAAATCAAGGGAATCTTGCACAAAACTATTAAATTCACTTTCAACTCTCTTATTCTCAAAACTAAAGCAAAAA
>CM050931.1:12427333-12441720 GCA_027742785.1 Vigna reflexopilosa | reverse complement strand
AGCACTGAAGCTGCTATAAAGA
The DNA here is from genome assembly GCA_027742785.1 of Vigna reflexopilosa. Lineage (NCBI taxonomy): Eukaryota > Viridiplantae > Streptophyta > Magnoliopsida > Fabales > Fabaceae > Vigna > Vigna reflexopilosa. The sequence continues at coordinate 12,441,698 of CM050931.1, read as the reverse complement.
ATTGGGAGATTCAAATGGGTCAGATTACCAAGCAATTGGAAGAAAGGCCAAACAGAAATTTTGGGGCTAATACTGAGGTTAACCCCAGAGAAGAGTGCAAAGTAGTCAAGAGTGTGAATGAAGAGATAATTGAGTTAGAAGAAGAAGAAACAGAAGAGAGAAGAGAAGTAGAAAGAAGAAACACTTTTCTTTTCCCAACAAATCAAGAGAAACCAATGGACTTCACAGATTTATTCAGAATGGTTGATAATGAAGCACCTTGGGAACAAATTCTACAGAAAATAGCAGTTTATACAAAATCTGATGAAGGAACCTCTACAAAAAGAAGACGTAGAGATGATGAGGAAGAAAAGTGTATAACTGTTAAGAAAGAGTCATTCCCACCAAAAGCAGCAGATCCAGGTAGTTTTTCTATCCCTTGCATTATAGGGAAGAAAAAGGTAAAGAAAGCTCTCCTTGATTTAGGATCAAGTGTTAACTTGATGCCTTATTCTCTATTGGAGCAAATTGGCAAAGTTAAAATGAAACCTGTAAAGGTTAATTTAGTAATGGCCGATGGATCTTCAAAAGAGCCATGTGGGATTGCAGAAGACATTGTAGTTTGTGTGGGCAAACTTCAGTTCTTGGCAGACTTTGTGGTGATGAAGATGGAAACCGAGAAGATACCTTTTATACTTGGAAGACCGTTTATGAAAACGGCCAGGGCTATCATAGATGTGAATGAAGGTATAGTGGTTCTCCAAGACAGAGAGGAGAGAGTGGTGGTGGATGTCTTCAAAGATGAAAAACAAGCAGAGGAGGAAGAGGCTAGTTACAAAGCTGCATTTCGAGATGCACCCATGACTAGAGGTAAGGATGAAAATCTTGAAGTTTTAGATAACCATTGTTTGTTTTTTCAGGTACCCAAGGTAGAAGAGATTGGAAAAGGAGAAGAAGTTCCTAGAGACTGGAAGAAAATAAGACTCCAACTTGGCACACCTGTAAGACTCAAGAACAAGTTGTGGGTTATAAAAGGCTTTAAAGAGAAGGAGATGATAGAGATAGAGTCTCCATATTCTAGAGGATCCAAAACAGTCCAAAGGAAGCAGTTGAAAGGTTGGTGGAAGGACTACATCAACTATAAAGAAGATGGAACATGAGCTTTAACAGGGTCAAGCTAATGACGTTAAAGGAGCGCTTGCTGGGAGGCAACCCAGTGGATTTACAAACTTTTGATTTGTTTTGGTTTTGTAACTTTTAATCTGTGAACATTATTCTGGACATTATTTTGTTGAATCTAGCATCTACTGAAGGATGCTAGGTGGTTAAGTATCTACTGAAGGATACTAGGTTTGTAACACCTACTGATGGGTGTTGGTGAGAAAATTTTGCACCTACTGATGGGTGCTGGTAAGTTTGAAACACCTACTGATGGGTGTTGGTGGATTTTGGGTCAGGCTCGTGACGTTAAACAAGCGCTACCTGGGAGGCAACCCAGTTGATTGATTGTTTCTGTTTGTTTTATTTTAGTTAGGATTTGCATAAGCATTTTTAACATTGAATTGTAGGGAACCCATGAGGGGCATGTAGGGAAGGCACGTAGGTTAAGAAAAGAAGGAGAGGAGCACTTCACGAAAGTGCCGCTGAGCGGCAATTACCGCTGAGCGGTACTATCGCAGTTGGGCTTAAGTTCCCCTTAGCGGAACCCGAGCCCATTAGGGTATTTTTAAACCCTAAGCTGCGCAATTTTTCATTCTTTCAAGCTCTTCTTTGCACAAACACTTCCACACATCTTCTCTTAGGTTTTCCACATCTTTTCACTCTTCCCTCTTTAGAAAATCTCTCTTTCACTCACTTTTTCACTAGTGTGCCATCAAAGTTTGGGGTTGGAAGAGAGCAATCTAGTTTGGAAGCATTCTCATAGCATCTAGCATCTCCACCCAAGTAAGTAAAATGCATTTTGTTCATTCTAGGGTTCTTGAATTTGAATGTGATTGTCAAAGCATGAATATTTAGGGGTTTTGATTTCTATGCATGATTTGATTATATATTTGATGTTTGAACCGATTAAACTGCATGATTATGAACTGGAAAACTGAAAATTGCATTTGGGTGGAGTTAGGACAATTTTAAAACGAGATTTTCAAAAATCTGCAGATCACCGCTGAGCGGCAGTTACCGCTGAGCGGCACTCTGCCAGATTTGATTTTTCTGGTTTGTTGCGTGTTGGTATGTGGCACTGGTGGCGCTGAGGGGAAATTCTGGCCCTCAGCGCTGGTTTAGCTTCGAAAGGAGTTGTGTTCTGTGTTATACTAATGATTAACATCATGTTCTGTGGTTTTGTATTTATGTCTGAATGCAGGAATGGCATCCTCTTCAGGAAAGAGATTGAAAACCATGGCAACCAAGAGGAAGGAAAAGGAACCAGAGCAACCCCACTCTAGCAGGTTCCTCTCTAGGAAACATGAGAAGCACTTTAGGGAGGTTCAGGACAGGAGACTTCTAATGGAGAGAAAGGTTGGAATGATACCTAACTTTGCTCCGCAATTTGGAGAGCAAGTGTTAGGGAATGATTGGGGAAAGCTAGCCACTTATCCAGCACCTGCCAACATAGCTGTGGTGAAGGAATTCTACACCAATGCAAAGAAGATTGGTGACTATCCAGCTGAGAATTATTTGGGATATGTCAGAGGCCATGCTATTAGGTATGATCCTGATTCTATCAACAACTTCCTGGATACTGTGTGGGCTGGTGAGCAATGCCAGTTTGCTCTTAGCATGGAGGAAGGTACTGATTTTGAGGATGTGGAGAGAGTGTTGTGTATACCTGGAGGACACTTCCAAAGGAATAGATCTGGCGTAGTGGTTAACATTAGGAGGACAGATTTGACTCCTCTTGCAAAGTATTGGATGGCGTTTTCTCATGCCAACATTCAGCCATGTTCACATGTGTCAGATATTACTCTCAGCAGGGCACTATTCATCTACTGTGCTATCAGGAACTTAAATTTTAATGTTGGGCAGGTGATAGCTGATGAAATTAGTGTGTGCGCTAATACCTCAAACAACAAAGCACCACTAGGACATCCTTCTTTGATCACTCACCTTTGCAAACTAGCTGGGGTGGACGCTTCCGCTCCACCATTTGAGAGGCCAAGAAAAGCTATTGATGAGGCCTATTACAGACAGTACTGTGGAGGTGAGGATGTAGCTCAGCCAGTTCCACCACGCCGAGCTCGTAGAGAGAGAGGACCAGCACAGAGCCAGACATCTGCTGATACACATGAAGCAGAACCATTCTAGATGAGGGACATGTATATGTCTCTTATAGGTGCTCAGTTGCAGTCCATCCACAGAGGGCAGGTGGCCACTGCTGAAATGATAGTGGGGATGTATGATACACCTCCAGCCCACAGGTGGACTATGGATGAATTCCATAATGTGGTAGCGTGGCCAGAAGAACCAGTACATGGAGGAGCTGGAGCAGCTGAAGCTTCAGCAAGAGATATGGAAGAAGATGAAGCTGAGGAGGATGATGCATTTGATGATGATGAAGATGAAGAGGAAGAGGAAGATACAGAGGACAGCTCAGACTGATGAGGAGCTGAGATAGCATTTACTGATGAATGCTATCATATGATTATGCTTTTGTGGTTTAAGTTTTCTGAACTTATTTGTTTTTGTTTTTAGATTAGGGTTTGATGTACTTTATTGAACATCTGGTTTATTATGATGGTTTGCTATTAACTGTGATTGTTTGATGAGTAATGCTTGATGATGCTTACTGACTGATTGATGTTGAGATGATGTGCACATTAAATGCTTATACAGGTGATTCACAAGCTTTGTGAACAAATGCATGATATCATGATTGTGATTGTGAAATTAAGCAGGATGTGTATGTCAAATGTGAATGAGCTTATATGTGAGGTTTTGAGCTCCAGAGTTGTTATTATTGAATGCTATTACTTTGAAAGCATGAATGATTTTGCCCAGGTTTTCTATGATTGAATCAATTGCTTGTTTTGCATCATGAGATCAAGGCCGTGTTTTTAAAACCCTTTTTATTGGCCAAATTCATAAAGTTAGCCTACTAAAAGAGAACACTTTGTGTTCTATCCTTTGAACCCAAAGCCTTGAACATACACTGAACACCCTTGATTGAAAATCTTTACCTTGAGTTAAGTAGAAGATCTTATGTGGTATTGTTAAATGTTCAAGTTTGGGATTGTTGGGGAAACATGAAAAAGGAAAAGCATTGAGCTAAGAGCTAAAAAGTAAGAATATGAAAAGAATAAGAAAAAGAAAAGAAAAGAAAAAGAAGTAAGGCTCAATGCAAATGCAAATGCAAAAGCAAAAAGGCAAGTTGGGAATGAATAAGATGATTGTGTTGTTATGATTCTCTTAACTCAAGGATTTTGTGATCCAGAAAAACCAATTTTCTTGTTAGCCCAGCCACGTTATAAGCCATTGAAAAGTCCTTGTGATGATGCATGCTTGTGAATGTTTTTGATTGTGGTAAAATGAAAGGCAAAGTTGATTCATGTGACATTGTGATAGTAGAGTGAATGAGTGAAACACTTTACCTCTTATACACTTGTGTGTTGAGTGAAACACTTTACCTAGTGAGGAAATATTCCATAAGTACATGAACATCCATGCTTAATTGATTGATCATTCATGAAAAATAGCATTTGTTGGAATCTAGATGACTTTGTCAAACACTAAAGCATGTGCACATCTTAATTGAACTTTTGGTCATAAGTTTGAGTGAAGTTGTTACTTATCTTGAAAAGAGAATTTTGAATGAGTGAACCATCATATGAATTGGTTGGAGATGGAGTTACATTTTGTTTGCTTGAGGACAAGCAAAGTTCTAAGTTTGGGGTTGTGATAACAGTTGAAAAACTGTTATTTTCATGCTTAAAATTGATACTAAAAGCAACCTTTACACTTAGAAACTAGCTTGAAATCATGCCTTTTATCCATATTTTCAGAAATAAGAGAGCTGGACAGGTTTATGCTTGATTTAAGTGTTTTTGTGCAGGTTTTGAGGTGAATTTGGTGAAAGAAGTGAAGAAGGAGAGAGATGACATTAGAAAAGACAAGAAAGAGTGCAAAAGTAGAAGCCGAAGGCACCGCTCAGCGGCAATTTACCGCTGAGCGGCACTCAGGAGGTTGCGGGAGTCACGCTGAGGGGCAAAATGGCCGCTGAGGGGAAGAAACGAGTCACGCAACCACCGCTGAGCGGTATTTACCGCTGAGCGGCACTTTTATGGACTTGGGCTTTTGTAATCTTTTGTAATTCTAGAATAGTATATAAGGACTTGCACGTCCTAGAGTTAGTATCTTTGGCAGAGACGAAGCAAACACTCTCTTTTTCACCCCTTGGGGGTAGATTGGGAGATGGTGACAGCTCTCCTCTTCTCTTTCTCGGGTTTTTCTATCTCTTTCATTCTTTCATTATAATTCATCTAGGTTCACCATGAATATGGTGAACTAAACCTTGTATGTTTGTTGGGGAATCAATGTAATCTCTTGAAGCTCTCATATATGGAAGTTATGCTTGCATCTTTGAATTAAGATATATGCTTTCTTTCATCATTAGTTAGGGCTTTTCCTCTTTGCTTAATGCTTGCATTGTTTAACTCATTCTAATGCATGATTATTGGTTTTGTCGATACGGGCACGTACGGGGAAGTCTAGATCCGGGGAATTTCTCCCAATATTATATTGGTTGTCGTTAAGCTCCTGCGCTTATGAACTAATCATTAGGAATGCTAGGAATTGTATGAACTCGTGATTAGGGAGAAGCCATCTAGAATGGTACTTTAGAGAGTGACATTAACAATGATGATTTGAATGTTGAATTCCTAAAATGTATGAGAGTGGATGAGATGAAATTGACCCCCAACAACATATTCATATATTCCATTGAAAGTGTTTATCTTTTGTCTTTGCCATTGATCAAACTTCATGCATACATGTTTATTTTTCGTCTTGCATATTAAAATCCAATTATTTTGTTTGTAAGTCTTAGCTAATCAACAAATCACATAACTAAACTAGGTCGTGAGTCCTTTGGGAAGAACGATACTTGGTCTTACCAAGTTTATTACTTGAACGATTCGGTCATACTTGCCGATTGTGAAACAAGTTTGTGACATCATATTTTGGTGCTTACAAATTTGTCCACCAAAGCCCAAGATATAATTTAATCTCCACCTCCTCTTTGCCTTTTAGTTTAAACAAAATTGATGTTACATTTTCTTTTGACCTCCAAAATGTCCCAAATATTATCCAACAATTTTCCTACAATTAATAATGAAAATAATTAGCTCAAATAATTCAAATTAATTAAAATAATAAATTTTGGTCAAATTAAGCACAATTAGCAAAAACGGAGAAATACTGGACATTTAAGCACAATTCCCTGATTAAATCTGGTACGATAAACTAAGTGAAATCAATAAAATATTGACTCATCAGCGGAACGAGCCCATTTTGAACGGCTGCATTCAACAGCCATCCAACCACACCATTCCGAACGGCTACATTCAACAGTCATCCAACAACACCAATCCAAACGGCTGAAACTTCCCGTACCCTTTTGCTTGGTGCCCATATTCTTGTCCATCACTAGGGGATGCCATCTTAACTGCATGTTATCTTATTAATAGGACGCCCTCCTCGTCTCTTGATAATAAAGTTCCTTTCTCCATTTTGTTTCCCAATGATCCTCTCTTTCATACATCTCCCCGAGTGTTTGGCTGTGTATGTTTTGTTCATGACATGTCTTCAGGTCTAGACAAATTCTCCGCTCGCGCTCTCAAATGTGTCTTCTTAGGATATTCTCGATTTAAAAAAGGATATTGGTGTTACTCTCTTTAAACTAAGAAGTATTACATGTTTTTCAATATCACATTCTTTGAACAGACTCCTTACTTCTCTCCATCTGTTCAGGATGTTTCTATCCTCCAACAGGTCCTTCCTATTCCAATGGCTGAGTCAAATAGCTCCACTATCTCTGTCATTCCAAGTCTTGATCACAATCCTCCTACACCCATTTCTCCAAATACTGAGATCATCCCACACAGGGCCCTAATGGATAGTCCATCTCCCCAAGACAATGGTGAATCTCCTACTTCAGATTCTTCTCCTACTTCAAATTCTTCTCCCTCGTCACCTCCTCCCACGCCTCCTGTTGAAAATGATTCAGCATGGCCTATTGCCCTCAGAAAAGGTACTCGTTTCACTCGAAACCCTCATCCAATTTATAATTTTCTTAACTATCATCGATTGTCGCCCTCCTATTTTTCTGTTTTATCCTCAGTGTCCTTTGTTGTTTTACCCAAGAATGTGAAAGAAGCACTTGATCTTCTTGGATGACGACAAGCTATGATTGTAGAAATGCAAGCTCTTGACCACAGTAATACTTGGGAGTTGGTGCCCCTTCCCTCGGGCAAAAAGGCAGTTGATTGTCGATGGGTGTATGCAGTTAAAGTCAGTCCTGATGATGAAATTGATTGGCTCAAAGCTCGGCTTGTTGCAAAAGGTTACACTCAGGTTTATGGTCTTGATTGTTGTGACACTTTCTCTCCTGTAGCCAATATGACTATTATTCGCCTCTTCTTTGCCATGGCAGTCATTCGTCACTGGCCACTTCATCAATTGGATATCAAGAATGCCTTCCTACATGGTGATCTTGAGAAATAAGTTTATATGGAGCAACCTTCTGGGTTTGTTGCTCAGGGGGAGTCTGGTATGGTATGCAAATTTCATCGATCTTTATATGACCTCAAGCAATCCTCACGTGCTTGGTTTGGAAAGTTTAGCTCCATTGTTCAAAATTTTGGGCTAGAACGCAATGAAGCATACCATTCAGTTTTAATTACTATCATTCTTCTCTCGGGAAATGTGTCTACTTAATAGTATATGTTGATGATATTGTCATTGTAGGAAATGATGTTGTTGGAAAAAGAGTACTTGTGTAGACATTTTCAAACCAAGGATCTTGGAAGTCTCAAAAACTTCTTAGGCATTGAAGTAGCGCAATCAAAAGATAGAGTTGTAATCTCCCAAAGGAAGTATGCTCTTGATATATTACAAGAAACATGCATGATTGATTATAGACCGGTAGACAGTCCCATGGACCAAACCAGAAATTAAGGACAAAAAAAGGTGAAATATTCTCCGATCCAGAGAGGTATAGGAGGCTGGTTGAAAAACTGATTTACCTCACTATTACAAGGCCAGATCTATCCTTTGCAGTTAGAGTGGTTAGCTAGTTCATGCAGGCTCAATGTGTTAACCATTGGAATGCTCTCATTCGCATTCTAAGGTATGTAAAGAAGGCTCCCAAGCAAGGATTGTTATATGAAGATAAAGGAAGCATTCATGTCTTTGTGTATTGTGATGCAGATTGGGCAGGTTCACCTATTGATAGACAGTCTACTACAAGATATTGTATTTTTCTAGGAGGAAACATTATTTCATGGAAAAGTAAAAAACAAAATGTAGTAGCTCGATCAACCGCTGAAGCCGAGTATAGGGCAATGGCATCACTAACATGTGAACTTATATGGGCGAAACAATTCCTTCAAGAGCTTAAATTATGTGACATCCATACTATGAAGATGTATTGTGACAATCAAGCTGCTCTCCACATTACATCAAATCCAGTGTTTCACGAGAGGACTAAACATATAGAAATTGATTGTTATTTTGTTCGTGAAAAGTTGTTGACTAAAGAAATATGTACTAAGTTTATTGGGTCAAACGATCAACTCGTAGATGTATTGAACAAGTCGTTAAGGGGTCCTCGGATTGAGTTTATTTGTTCCAAGCTTGGTACATACAATTTGTATGCTCTAGCTTGAGGGGAGTGTTAGGATATTTATCATATTTATCATCATTATATTATGTCAAGGGTTATCCTAATTATAAAAGATTACGAGGGGATCAATCAAGTCTTCTAAAAGTATTTTACAGTTTAATTCTCAAATCATAAAAAGAAAAGAGACAAAAGAGTCTTATTTTTTTTTTCTCTTTTTCCAAAAACACTATTTTTTATTTACAATGTTCTCCTCCATGGCCGCTTTACGTGGAGGTGGGCAATTTCAGCTACCAGTACCGAAATTTTTTAGCATTATAGGCCGCTGTATATGCTTGAGCAACAACAATTTCTTCGGCTTTCTCTTTATGGTATGGACAGTTGCTATTACATTAACGAGCTTTGAAATATTGATTCTCTAAAACGATCGAAAAATACATAAACAAGAGTTTTAAAACAATATTAAGTTAAAAATTATCAAGAATCAGAAATTTTGAAGCTGAAAAAGGATCAAAAATCAGAAATTAAAGAAGGAAACTGAAAAAGGATAAAAAATAGAAGAACTAACAAAAAGAATAAATATATATAAAATTGAATATTAAATCAGAATAGCTAGTATTCAAAATAATTAAACTAATTGTTTTAGTTTAAAGAGCATCCAAAGTTTGAGTTAAATTTTTATTTCTCTTTAATGTTTAAATTTTTTCTTATTTTACTTCTCTTTCTCTGTATGTTTCTTCTCATACTTTACATATATTCTTTTATTATTATATTGTGAAAAATACTTTTGAAAAAACACCTTTTAAAGAAAACACTTTAAATAATAACTTAAGTATAAAATTCCCACGACAAAATATAGTAAAAATAAAATTACACAAAATAAATTTCATAACTATCCTCTTTATTTGGTCCGCCAAATGGAATATTAGAAAAAATATCAATTTTTTAGATGGAAGTTTAATTAAATAAAATATAACTATTTTTATTCAAAATTAATATAATTGATGACATTCCTTAATTGCTGGAAAATTTTGAATCTGTAACCTGCATAGGATAGGATGATTTCTGAACTAAAACCCTGCAGATTTACACAGATTCACACAAACCCTAATGTTCCTAAATGTTTTCCTACTCCAGTTTTAGTTTCTGTCCTTTCCTGCTTCGCATGGAAGATCCCAAAGTAAGTGCAAGTTTTGACATTGACACCCCGCAGGACCCCAATTCAACCAGCTCTCATGGCTCGAATGCTAATTTTGATGAAGAATTTTGAAAGGGAAAGCAAAGAGGGAGAGTGATGGGTGGTAGTGATGGTGGTGGTGGGGTTGTTTTTGGGAAGAAGAAGAAGTCGAAGGAGAAAGTTGAATGGGTTTGCAGCAATTGTGGGTACAGTGTAGGACAATGGTGGGGCGTGTGCCGTTCATGCAATGTATCTGTGGCCAAATTCAGTAGTGAAGCTGGTAATGTGATTAGTGGATTTTCAGTATTGGAAGATGGTGTTGGGTCTTGGCTACCGCAACAGGAAGGAGAGTTACGACCCTTGAGATTTGTGTGCCCTAATTTGGTGTAAACCAAGTTCATTTGACATATTCAAGGTGTTATAAGGGTCAGATTTGAGTAATTGCACCTAGAACGAATTTTTCATTTTCAAAACCACCGAGCTGTATTTGTTTTGAGCAAAACTTAGTATAACTGAAGTTTGTATCTGTTTGAATTTGTACATCATATTGAACTGTGGCAAGAGCTTATGGTCTGTGAATTTGTTTAAAAACAAGTTGTGAAAAGTGTAATATACAAGTAAAAAGCAATTGGACCTTTGCAGTTCAATATAGAGGTTCCAAAATCAGAAGTAAAGGGTGTTGCAATTTGAACTGATTTTATTGAACACTTTCTTCAAACAGTTTCGAGAGTCAATATTGGAAGTTTGATTTATTATTCTGATTCAACTTGCTTGGTTTTTCTTGTGTTTTTAAATCTGTTCTAGATCCTTTGGTAGGTTCTTTTTTAGTATTCACTTTCTTCAAAGTTGTTTCTTGCTTGTCTTGATTGCTAACTCTGGTATTGTCTATCACATGTGCAATCTATTCTGCTGATCTTAATTTGAATCTTTTCATTGCTTTCATAATCTGATCTAGAGTCTGTCTAGAGCAATTAATCTGTTGTGTTGTCATGTCATTGCTTTATGGTTATCCTGTGTTATTTCTGGTTTCTGACTTTGCCTTAGCCTAGTCATTCTTGTTTGAGAAGCTGTTACACTTTGCTTTCTAGAATTTGAAAGAAAGGTTTGTGTGCTTGGTAGCATCTTAGGTGGTGGTCTGAAAGATTCTCCAGCCTTGAACTGACAAGGGGAATTTTCCTTCCAAACCTTTCATTTGTGTGCTTTAAGTTTCTCAAGAGAAGCCTGAGTGTTGTGAGTTTTGTAAAGCTGATTTAGCCTACGTCCTTGGCACTTTGAAAGAGAATTTAGATTTCATTTAATTGATTTGCTGGCTGCTCATTGTGCAGGAAAACGAATTTGAGTGATCAAACTGGAGCAGCTGTGATTGTATTCATTTTAATCTGCTCTTGCATTCATTTTGAACTTTAAATTATTTGCTGAATCACTGGTATCATAACTGTTCTGAAAATGATGGTTGATTTCATGGATTAATTGAGTCTGTTGAATGCTGCCTTTTGATTTGAAAAGATCTAGTTGAACTTGTTAGATGAGATAGGAAGTTGCCAACACTGTTCTGATCAAGTTTGAGCTTCTTCATTTCTGCATCAACACTGCTTTACCTGTCAATTTTTGAATTGTTTCACATAAATTTTTGTCCATTGATCTGATCAGCTTAGTCCAGTGTTCTTGAATAGAGTAAGGTTATTGTTTGATCAGTTTTATGCATAAGTTATCATTGCATGAAAAAGTTATTCTTTGTTTGATGTGATCGTTGGAAGGGTCAGGATCCAATTTTGTCCTGTTTGATTGATATGAATGTGTTCCTTCTTTTACTCACAAATTGAAATTGTTAACACTGTATGCGTTGCTAGCTTTTGTGTGATTTTGTGTGCAAAGCTGATATATTTTGAGTTTAAGAGCTAGAAAGCTGCCAGGATCAGCAAGTGCACACGTGAAGGCCAGAGAATAAAGGGAGTTGTTTAATTGCCTCTGTTTGATCAAGTTGTTTCTGTTTTTAAATTTGTCATTGCTAGCAATGTTTGGACTGCTGATTTTGGAATGAAATTTATCTTGTGCAGAATTGGGCTGATGGGAATTACACAACTAGAAACAACCATTTGATTAGTGGAGTTGATTAGTTTAAGTACCTTCTGTTTGCTAATTGTTTCTGATAATTTTAAGCATTGTATGCTCTGCTGAGTTGGTTTGAATATCTGTGCAGGGTGCGATAATAATAATAATAATAATAATAATAATAATAATAGTAATAATAATAATAATAATAAAAGTAATAGTAATAATAATAATAATAATAGTAATAGTAATAATAATACTAATAATAATAATAGTAATAATAACAATAATAGTAATAGTAATAATAATACTAATAATAATAATAGTAATAATAACAATAATAGTAATAATAATAATTATAGTAATAATAATAATAATAAAAATAGTGATAGTAATAATAATAATGATGATGATAATATTAATAATAATAACAATAATAATAATAGTAATAATAAGGCTTAAATGCTTACCTCGTTCTCATGTTAAGAGGTGAATTTCTGTTCAGTACCTGGTTTTAAAAATGAAGACATTGGGTTCCTATTTTATGAAAAATGTATGATGTGGTCGTATTTTTTTTCTTCTCTCTTCTGTTGTCCAATTTTTTCTCTCTCTTGTTCAGTTTTTTCTTTGATGATTTGTTGAACTTGTTCTTTCTTTGTGGACCTTATTCATATACTTTTCATAACATAAGGACCCAATGTCTTTATTTTTAAAACCGGATACTATACAAAATTTCACCTCTTAACATGGGGACGAAGTAAGCATTTAAACCTAATAATAATAATAATAATAATAATATTAATAGTAATAATAATAATAATACTAATAATGATAATAATAGTAATAATAATAATAATAAAAATAATAAAAATAATAATAATACTAGTAATAATAATAATAATAATAATAATAATAATAATAATAATAATAGAAATAATAATAATGGTAATTGTAAGGTCCTGAAAATTATATGGGCTAGGGGGCCTTATTTTCTGAGGTAGCCAGGGCCAAAGGCACCATGACCTTAGGAGGGGTTCCCTCATTTTTCCAACTCTGAACCAATTTCCAGTTTCCCTTTCTCTCTCTAAAACTCAGTTCCACTTTTCTTCTTCTTGCTCTGACTTCTCTCTACCTTTCCACCACTTCCCACCGTTTAAATTTCAAATAGGTGGTATTCTTTCGCTCACAGAGTTGAGGGCTTCCATTCTATCCGATTAGATTTTCATTTGGACGGGTAAGTGAAATTCTCCACTCTTCTTGATATTAGGGCATGCAATTTTACTGGTTGCATGGAGCTCATTTTGATCCTCTATCTATTATAGCTCTAAGAGCTGTTTTCCATCACCAATTAGGTGGTTGTAGGTCACTGTTTGGATTTTCGCCGAGAAAGCACTGTTAGGGCATTCTAGTTGGCTGTACTGTTTGACTTCCAGGTAAGGGGAGCTAGACATTTCTTTTCTAATTTTACTGTATGAGGTGTATGTGTATTGAAATCTGAACTGTTGTGCTGTTTAAGTTGAGTTTCTAAGTTTGAATGTATAGAATGATATGTGCTGACATGTTCTTATGTGAAACTGTAAATTATGTTATATGACCCTGCCTTGTATGTGAATGTTGTGTGAACCATGAATTGATGTTGTGACTGAATTTGGGATTAACCATGTGGTGGTGATTAAATATGGTGGAGAGCGTTAATACAGTTAGGATGGTCATTTTGGAAGGGACTAAGTAAACTGAGGTAGAAATTTTAGTCACTATGATTGGGAGTGTGATTGAAGTACTGAAATAGTGTAGAGTGGGAAATTGGGACAGGTTGAGAGCACTGTGTTGGTAGGATAGAAGAATCTTAAAAACCTGAGTTGGCACATCCCTGATCATAGAGCAGCCCTGGCCTGGTCCAGTCAGTTGTGACTAGTCATATGTGCTGGCGTCGAAGGTGAGACTGATGCCTTCAGACATCTGATTCTTCTCCGGTGACCAATTGGGCAGTTGGGATATTTAGGTGAGTCAATGGAACTGGTGAGGGGTCAGAGAACTGAGTAAGTCTTGAGATAATGATTGAAATGAGATTGTGTCCATAAGTCGCAGGGATTGATGTTTTAAAAGGTAAAAACTGAATTTAATCACTTTAGATTAGGGATAGGGAGGATTTGGATCATCTAGGCAAGGATAATTATACTTAATAATTTGATTGGAGGTCTTAGCAGTTAGCCAAAAGTCCTAGAAATGGTAAAGAGTAGTGTGAGTGAGTGATTATGCAGAATAAATTCTACCAATTATGCAGTGTCGCTATGCGAGTTGTCTCGCATAACAAGACCCTGTAT